>JANFOE010001311.1:0-160944 GCA_025667525.1 Glebionis coronaria
ATGAGTTTAATGGGCACACATGTAAAACAATAATTAAGCTACTCGGCGAATATTTTATATTTAGTTTTTATCTACGGCTTTTAAATAAGTATTTTTATTTTTTAATTCTAGGTTTTTATATGTCTTTTTTCTAATTTTTGTTTGCGCTCGTTTAGCCCGCCCGTTTCGCCCGCCCGTTTTGCCTGTGCCCGTTTAGCCCCCGCCCGTTTAGCCCGCCGTCCGTTTAGTCCGTTGCCCGTTTAACTCGCCGCCCGTTTAACCCTTTTAACCCGTTTAGCCCGTTGCCCGTGGCAAAACGCTCTTAAAAAAACTGTTAAAACACTTTATATTTTTAATATGGCAAGTAAAATACAGGTTAAGTTGGGAATTTCTTTTACCACACAGCGCTTAGTTAAAACAAGAATGAAAAACCCGCGCTTCGCTGCGGGGTATTCGTTGTGGTAGTTTGCTTCTGGAATTGAGATACATAACCACTGTTCTAATGTTGCGGATACTACTATTACATATTACATTCTATTCTGCGTACGACTTTAATTTGTGAATGTCACTTTTGCACATTTCTTTTGGCTACTGAACTACTATCTTGACTGGTCCTCATATGACTTCACTTCAGGTTCTTTATTTTTCTCTATCAAGTCCATTTGTATGTGTATGTCTTCCGATCTGAAGAGCTACCCATGAATCAGAATTAGCTTCAAGCAGAACAGTTTCCTATGTACGCTAATGCATGTCGTGTGATGTTTTATTTTCGTGTTTCGTATAATAAACTCGTGTTTTGACTGGCTATAACAACTAAATATCTAAGAATGAACTAAAACTGTACATCCAATTAGATAAGTCAACAACAATGTTAAACACTTAAACATTCTCGTAAAGGCTCAACATAGATTCCTTGAGTGTTTTGATAGTTAAATGTAAGCCATCTGTCCTAACATGTATTACAAAGTAAAAAGAGAATTAACTAACTTAGCTATGAAACTGACCATGTGGTTTTATATTTTCTTAACACATGTCTTTTTGTTTGCTGATCACCAACAGTGACCAAATATTTACTTAAAATTAAACACTTATCAGTTCATAGCCTCATTTGTGTGTGTTTAAGCAATCACGAAACAAACAGCTCCTCAACATGTAATTTATTTTCGGTCTGATCATCTCTTACGAATATATCATACAATAATATTTTTTAACTTTAACAAACCTAGTTTTCATGTATGCCCGCTTGTCTAGCCTAAAGTGTGATGTGGTGGGTCAAATTCCCATAACCAAGCTTTAGAATCAATATGAAGATTGAATGAGAAGAAAGAATAATATTTGATCGCGACGGTTATCAAATTCCCATAACTCGCACAATTTGTTAAAGAATGTTAGATATACCTGATCGTTTGGCTAGTTAAATAAAGTGTCACCAATCAGCCCATAGTTCACTTACACAATATTTTGGCAACTACTGTAATGTCATACTCATTACAGCAGTGTGCAAATAGCTCAGACGTTCATATTAGCCTGCATTGCAAAAAAATTATAAACGTTAGTCATTGAAAAAGTAAACTTTCCAAAGAAGACTTCGCATTCTTCTCCTACTTCACCTCAAGAAGGCTTTCCTACTTTGTTCGCTGGTTCACGTTGGATCAAATAAAAAAAGAACGCCTGTACAAAATTAAACAAAGAAACATTACTTTCATTTTGATTGTTGTCATGTGAGTATCTAACAGGTATACATGAAAATGGAATGATTCTCTCAGGTCTTATAAATTTATGTGGTATTGAAATGCAGGAAGGCAAGTTTTTCTTTAATAGTTTTGCAAATATCGAATGCCACTTTTTCTTCCTTAGAATCACACCGTGCACCTTTTCCTTTCCGTTCTCGTGGGAATGAAAAAGGCCGCTTATCCGAAAATAAAGAGCTACCATTGCAAGGTATAGTATCAAAAACTAATGCAAATTTTTTTTTTTAGTTTACAGACATGTACATCTATGAGTTAAGAACTTCAGCCACATTCAAAAAATTTTAGTCGGAAGCTCACTTTATGTGGCTTATTCTAAAGATTTCAGGCTTATGTAGGTTTACTATGACATCATAAACTTATATAAGCAGAAAAGTTTTAGAATAAGCTAAAAAAAGTGAGCTTATGAAACATAAGCAGGAAACAAAATAAAGCATAAGCCGGCTGTATATATGTCGAAACGAACACCCTCTTACACAATCCCACCTATAATAGTTGTTTAGAGCCTAGAAATGATATAATGCACCCAAATATGATGGAATAAACGCTTCTCACCTATAATGGAATGAAATTTATCCCAACTCTGCTCCTTTTTGCTTGCACCACTCAATGATATATGTCCCTCCTCTCGAGTCACGCAAGTGTTTCGTCACCTGTCATTCAAACATTTTGTCAAACACTTGGTATTCGACATGAACAAATTAACACTTCTCCGGCCAAACCACCAAACTCCGCCCCTAATTCTGTCAATATAATCAATGTAATTAAAACTCGTCTTTATTTCAAAATCCAATTGTAAGCCAAATCAGAGTTTGTGTTTAGGGAACATTAGCAACTGAATTACATAACAAAACATAAAAAGATCAAAAATTTATGATAAAAAAATATATGAAAACTCTAAAAAAGAAAACAATAATACATAGATCCCATATAACAAAATGAATCAAAAAAATTATCTAACCTCCATGAGAACAGGAACACTTGATCAAGAATCCTAGGAATTGTATAACCATTCGTATAAGTACAAAACAACATAACAATTTTGGTTAAAAACGAATATGATATTTGACTAACCTTAACATGTTGTGTATTCGTATTCAAACACAAAAGGCCGCTACCAATGGAACAACACGATCAACAATCCAATAGCTGAAGTGAATTAAGTAAAATATTACCTTTTGGTGTAAGAAGTCATGAGTGTAATGAGAACCCGCCAAGATATTTGCAGATGTAAATCACAAACAGTTTCAACTACTAAATCCTCTTTTTATCATCAGTTCGACGATAACTCATACTCCGCGCAATCAGAAAAAGTGCCATCTTCCAACATTTCCTTTATTAAGTAAACCTAAAAAAGCGGGCATATAATTAATTTTAACATCATACCCGGATATGGGTCCTGATTTTGTTGCTGAAAATCATTAGGTGCTAATTTTCTCTTAAAAAAAATAATAGACACTAAAAAAATATTCAATAAGAAGCTATTTCAAAGTGGTTATTTTCAATATGTACATCAGAGAACACAACTGAGCAAGATTCGAAATGGGAAATAATCAATACGAACCAATCCCACAAACCCATTGAAAGTCACCAAAAACCATCTTATAATTCAATTAAAGAAAAATCAAATTGGCAATGGAAAAAAAAGAAAAAAAAATCTAACTATCATTAATCTAACAATTATTGATCTTCATCTCTAAACTAATAAACACTGCTTTATCAAAAATATGAACAAATCAAAACATAAATCACAAATTGAAAAACAATTAGTGATAGTCACTATTCGAATTAAAAAAAACTTACATGTAACCATTAGTGCTAGCTTCGTTCTTGTTGTCCAGCTAAATTGAAGAATCTGCTACTATGTTGTTCACATGAAAATATAGTTTCCAAAGGTTAACCTTTTAATAAAAAAACCCCAAATTTAACAAACTAAATTTAAAATATTTATGAATTAAGATACTTACGGACGAGTTTGAAAACCCACATCATAAATCCTTGCTGTTCGGCGCTCCTTTCTTATAATCATCCATGAAAACCTAAAAAAATTGTTAAGGTAAACCTGGACTGATTTTAGGGATCAAGATTAGCTCTTACCTTGTTTCGGATTTATGAAGATAGTTGAATGGCAAAACAATTAACACATAAAACTATCAGCTACAGATTATAGAATCGGTGGGGAGAAACTTCTGGAGAAAAAAAAACTAATGTGATGTGTGGTGGGTTTAGGTGTATAAAATGAGTATTGAGGCAAAAACACGTATATACAACTAAGGTACACGTGGTGAAAAACTTTTCCCGCCAAAAACTGGGATAATGTTATTTTATTAGTCATTGTTCATTATGTGAGGCAACACCACTTCCACAAACAGTTATAAAACACGTATATACAACTAAGGTACACGTGGTGAAAAACTTTTCCCGCCAAAAACTGGGATAATGTTATTTTATTAGTCACTCTTCATTATGTGAGGCAACACCACTTCCACAAACAGTTATAAGTAATAAAACTCTTCATTATGTGAGGCAACACCACTTCCACAAACAGTTATAAGTAATAATTTGGGGGAAAAAGTGATTATAACACAGAGCGCGTGTAATACAAACGCTCAGCTAATCAATTGGGAATTTCTTTTACCACACAGCGCGTGTAATCGAAGCGCTCATCACCATCTTAATAAAAGGTAAATTATTACAGTAATTCATTTGTTACAATCATCTGCTAACTACTGTACGTTTTCTTTTCTACTATTTCTTTCTTGTTAATAATAATTAATTTTATGTTTGGTTCGGCTTATATGTGGGCTTATTAGCTTATTTAATTCCGTCTTATATTCATAAACCCTAATTTTCTGGCTTATTTTTAAACATATGGGTTTATTTATGTTTATTATGAATTTATGATATGATAAACTTATACGGAGTATCCGTATAAGTTTATTATGATGTGATAAACTTCTATAAACACATAAGTTTCAACATAAGCCAGAAAATTTGGGGGTTATGAAATATATGACGAAATCAAATAGGCTAATAAGCCCACATATAAGCCGAAACAAACACCCCCTTATTATGTGATTTGTTAGAATCTTTTATGTTGTTACGTGTCTTGTCGGATAAGCCATTTTTGGCTATGATGTACTATGTAACCTAAGGGGGTGTTTGTGTATGCTTATATGATTTGGGCTTATATCTCATAAGCTTAGGAAATTAGACTTATTTTTTTAAAAAATGGGCTCATACAAGTTTATTACGATATGATATAAGCCGAAGTCTCAAAATAAGCCAAAAAGTCCGGGCTAATGAAATATAAGCCGAAATCACATAAGCTCATAAGTCCACAAATAAGCGTAAACAAATACCCCGCTGGTGTTTTTTAAGCTTAATTTTGGGATTACGAGCCTATTTGATTTCAGCTTATGTTTCATATGCTTAATTTTTTTGGCTAATTTTGAGACTTGTGGGTTTATTATCATATCATAGTAAACTTATGTAAGTGTAAAAGTCTACAAATAAGCTGGAAACTTTGAGCATATGAAACATAAGCTTAAATCATATAAGCTTCTAACCCCTAAAATAAGCTTAAAAACACCCCATAAGATGTTCATCCCACGAGGTGGTTTGAGATTGGGTGTCTTATGAGACCTTTAGTTCACCTTACCGCTAGGACAGTTTGAGATAGTTGTTACATGCTTTGGTACGGATAGGGATCCCTGTTTAGTCTACCTAGGAAAGTCAAGCATTTTTTGATCTGATGCATGCAACCTAACTAGCATTCTTGTGGTCGTTTTTTGACTTTTCCTTGGCTGTTTCAAAATGTTCACCAAGTGAGGTTTGACCTTGGGTGTCTTATTCTTATGAGACTTTTAGCACACCTTACTATTAGGCTACCCGCTACCTTGAGATGGTTGTTACAGCCTTGGTATATAATGATTAAAGCTGTAATTATCTGTTCAGCAACGTTTGATTGTATATTCACGAGTTACTATATATTGTCTATTGAATGTATATGTGGCAAGTTAATTGTTTCCGGAATTATACATGTATCATTAGCAAAGATTTAGATAAGAAAATTTGGAGATGAAATTATGAATAAACTTTGGTCAGAAAGAAGACGTACTTGATACGTTTTTCTATAATGTTTGCATAGCATAACGTAACTATTATGTATATATTTACGGATTTACCAGAAAATTGTTGCTATAGTTGTTTATTGTAACACTGAGTTTATATTTACGGATGCCTGTTTCTCCTGTGATTTGCAGTAAGTTCAGTTTGTGTGTAAATGTAGTTTTCTTTATCGATACGTCCTTGATGGTGAATAGAGGAAATTATAGTTTAAAATTGTTCTATGTGCATATAGTTGCTTAAATGCTGCTATGTATTCATTTTACATCTGTTGGTTGCGTTGGTAATAATTAGAAGTCGTTTTCTTTCATTAAATCTGCTGGTAAATTGACATTAGTTCGTTTATGATTTTTAGGTTTTGTAATATAAAGTCAAGTTGGTTTCTACATCATGGACGTCGACCTATGGAATGAACATCAGAGGAAAATTCATGAAAATTTTTCTGAACTGTATGCCATCATCAAGGCGACAGAAAAACTTGAAATGATATTCATTTGTGATGACATTTCAACAGCTGATTATGAGATTGAGTGTCAGAAGCTAATAGCACAATTTAACACACTATCATACATACTTAGAGATACCATGCCATGTATCCAAGGGTTTCATGACACGTATTGTATGGACTGCCCTGCTGCAATTAAACGTCTAGTTATCTCAGGCGTGCCTGCCACAGTGGAACACAGTGCGGCTGCAGCTGCAGCTGCAGCTGCCTCTGGGTTAACATTAGCTGCAAGTGTGGCGTTATGTGCACATCATTTTATAACTGCTATAGGCGCTTTGAAGCTCAAGATGACTGCTGCTGATGAAGTTCGCCCAGTGCTTTCTGATGTGTCGCGGTCTTTAAACAAGTTGTCGTTTTTACCACCGGATTTTGAAGGGAAGACTAAGTTCAAGGAGTGGATGGTAAGGGTGTCAAAAATGGGGGCTGCCGACAAGTTGACTGAAGAGCAGGCAAGACAACTTCACTTTGATCTCAAATCATCTTATGATGACTTCAGGGCCGCATTGCCGACTGCAGGAAAATGACTGCAGGAACATGATAGTGACCTTTGTTTTTCAGTTTATGCTAATTAGATATGAATGTATGTGTTGTCTTGAATGTGAATGTACGATCTCCCTTACTTTGCTATATGGGTTAACTGGCTTTGGCTACGATCATGTGGAAATTGGAATCATCTAAGATTCAAGAAATGAGGGGTATCTGTATAATCTATTTTAGAGGGCTTATTTGCTTACTTAGCCAAAATAAGCCCATCCAAGAGTTATAAGCTTAAACTTATGAGCTTATATAGTTACAAAAGCCCAAACTCGATACGGGTCAAAATCACATGGAGAGGATCCGTTAGAAAAGGTTTCTAAGGACCAACTTCGTTAACACGATAAACCACAGGCACGTTTTATGCAATTAACTCTTAAAATTACAAGCAAACAATAAAAATAAATAAAAACAATAGGTGCTCAAGAGGCTGACTAGCTTTACATGTCCTGTATACGCTCTCTGGTAAGCTCATAACAGCTGACAATCCTAAACCATCTTAGAGTCCCGTGAACTGGTTTTAAGGAACCAGCTTGTCTTGTTACAGTTCAAATTGTACTAATAGGCAGTCGATAGGTGTTAGCTACGTTTTATTCATCTGGTGTATAGTGTTTGGGCGAGTCTTCACCTTTCAGAAATTTTTGTATTATTTGTTGCTATTTGAACTTCCATATTACATATTTTGAGACCATTTATTCAGAAGTTTTAAGGGAACTTGTGTCATGATCTTCCATGAACTCTCTACAGATTTTATATGATCATCGGCTGATTAATTTCATGCAACTTTTGGAGGTCTTCTGGTCTAGTTATTTTAACATTGTGTTCCACCCAGGAGAGCGAGTCTCTTTGACTCAAATGTATGCGCCTCATCGGGTTATCCCGGGACCTTCCCGACCCTTCCCTGTCCACCTAAAATTTACAAACCTAACGAGTTTTGAACTATTGAGCTCTTGAATAACAGTCAATGATCTTACCTGATAGGTCTTTTGGTGGTGGTTAATACAGAGGATTGTTCATGTAACAATAAGTTACACGAATATTATGGCTATCTGTTTAGGCATCGTATCATTGTGCTTGTGCACAAGAAGGTTCATTTTCTTTTTGGTAACCGTGATTTCCGACTCATTGGCCGACTAATCCACGGGGCTTGAGCTCACCGCCACACATACTCAAACCAGGTAAAGTCCTCCCTATGAAGGTTCATTTACAATAGAGAAAATTGGAAATACCGTCCATGTGGTATGTCCAAATCGCAGTCGTGCTTCACAAGTGATGTTTGGATTCACAAAGAGTGGTCAACCTATAATTGTAAAGAAAACCACAAACAAGGAAGTGTATAAACTTTTTGTTTATGACCCCAACTCAACGAAAAAGTCTACTGGGATTACTGGAGCATTAAATAATTCATTCTCTGAGTGTTCCTACGCAGAAACACTACTCTTGCTTGATCAATAAGATTATAGCAAGGTTGCAAACAGTGGAGCATACGAGAGTCGACGTCTGGTGTAGGCAAAAAAGGTACGGACATAGAAGAAAGTTTACGTTAGACTGATGCTTTTATTATCATCAATGTTTCAAGTTTTGCTGATGATTGGTTGACGGCAACCAGCCATTGCAAGAAAAAAGGCAGCAGGTCCATCACTTTTGGTATAAATCAGACTGTAGGGAGAGTTAAGGAGGCATTGGAGAAACATCAATCACCCTCTCCTGGAGGTATGTATTTGGTCAATCACTTTTTCCCTCAAATTAAACAACTTTCATGGACACATTGAACCATCTTCACATGTTGAATCCCCCTTTCCAAGTCTTCGAGTTCTTGACTTGTCTGATAATGGGTTTGTGGGCAACTCCCTGTAAAATATTTTCAAAATTTCAGTTCGATGAAGAATGTTGTTAAAAACAGCACAACACCAAAATATATGTCCATAGGTGGAAAGTATTACTCATTTCTTGTTGCGGTAAAAGGGGTGTAAGGTATTTGCACGCATAACCAAAATATATGTCCACTAAGATTGAGTCGTTAGACCTATCTCGGAACCGACTCTCAGGAGAGATCCCACAAAGTCTTGCACACATAACCACTCTTGCAGTGTTGAATCTCTCGCAAAACTTTTAGGTGCAAGTCTTTTAGAAATTATCATTGGCTGTGAAGATACATCTTTGACGGGATATGCAAAAATATGTACCCAAAGCCTTTTAAGGGACACAAGACGTCTGAGGCAATCAGACTAAAAATATGTATCAAAAAATTATGTGTATGCGCCCAAGGTATATTGGAACCTAAGTACCACAAAATTGTTGAACATGGAGTTTGTAGAGGGCGCAGAAGCCAATGACTTGAAGAGCATCCGAACACTTGGAATCAAGTATATTGCAAGGCTAGTAGGTATCTTTTCTCTGTACTGCTAATGAATCAAGTATGTTCCTGCTGTTGATGTGGATCTTGCAAGGTTAGTTCTGTGACGGGGCAATATTTTTATTTAGCAAAATAATAGTTCTTTTTTATCTGCCATTCTAACAACTGTTTCATTATATAACTGCTCTCAGATAGCAAAAAGCTAAAAGCAAATGTTGACCATTACAAGCTAAACATGGCAAAGAGTCCGCTCCTGTCCAACCAGGTTGGGTGGGTCTTAAATTGTAAAGCGAAACTCGGTTCTGGCCAGAACTTGGTCTTGGCTACCAGTGCTAATCAGAGAACCGGGTAAGGTGTTCCCCCACCAAATTAATAAAATAGTAACAGGCTATACTACAAAAATGAAAAGTTACATTTTTATCACATTCGAAAGCTAATATTATTAATATATGACCTTTACTCCTAATTCCAGGATTTCATATTGACCTGGCTTTTGCAGCAACCGAACTTCTTTATTAAATTTTACAATCAAAGAACAAACATCTGGCTCAACCAGGCAGGCCTAGAAGAACCAAACTCAGCAAGTGTCGAGCTTATATGTGAGTTCAACTGAAGTTCCTAACTCGAGTCTTCCACTCAAATATTTGTCATTCGAAGTGAAAACCCAGACATATGACGTTTGACTTTTCATGAGCCAATCTTTTCATGCCGTATATAAACAAAATCGTGAGAAAAAACATGACCATAACAAAAGCACACTTCATTATATGAGGTGATGCCTCTATTTATACAATATATAATATAATGTAGATGCTAGAGTGACATCACGCCATCCTTTAGGCATATAATGAGTTTGTTGCACGACGACAGTCATAGTCCCATGTGGATCTAGCACCAAAATCTCATCTGAAACAAGAGCTCGACTGATGGCTGTTATCGCTCCAAACACAGCTCCATACCAAAACAAATTACGCCCAAAAATCTGCAAAGCATAAAAACAACGATACATCTGCAAAAGACTTTTCTTCCCCAATGCTGACTGATGCAAAAGACCTTTTTGGTATCATCTGCAAAGTGTGTACTTTTCCACTTGATACATCTGCAAAACCACACACCTGCTCTCAAACAGAGACCATAAAATGGTTTCATCTAAGCGGAAAAAAGAAATATCCGGTATTCTTACTAGCTATCTTTTAAAACTAAAGTTGTTTTTTTTCTTCTTCCCGTTATAACTAGTACACAAGGTTAATTAGCATTGAGATTTTGAACAGCTTCAGACCATGTTTTCTGATGCACCTGCAAGGTGTATCCAAGTGTCAATGCAATTACGAGAAAGAGAGATCACATGTTAAGTCCATACAAATGAAAACAAACAGCAAACATAATCAATCGGCTTTTCAGAATTACTCGTGTGATCATGATTATTATTATAAAGTACAACATAAGATTATTTATTTAACATATAGATAACCTGGACGAAACACTACAATTTATTTCCAGGTGGTGAGTTTTTTGTAAAACATTTCCGCTAATTACAGGAACCTGAGTGTGGACCACCATGGTATAGGCTCATACCCCTAAGAAAACTTTCTCGGTGAAGTCCACACCGCGTGTCCTTACTAAATGGGAGGAACACCCCTAAGGAAGGCTGTCATACAATCCCATCACACATCGAAAAATTCTGCATAGACGTACGTATATGGGGAGATTTCAGTAATTCTAACGATTACTACTTTTAATTCCAATCACTATTAGATTTATGATACTCATTATATCTTGTTAACTTGAATTTAAGTAGTCATTAATTATGAACCTACACCCATAGCATACGTCCATTTTTCTTGTTTGTTCAGTAATAGTCCATTTTCACCTTTGTGTGATTGTTTTAAAATTTGTACTGTACTTCTTTCGCATGATGCGATAACTTTATATGCTACGGTTTAAAAAGGCGCTGCGTATAAGAAGAGCAAACAAAATCACGTGCAATAATGACATAGGAGTAGGTAATTTTTGTTGTTGTCAATCCTAAAAATAGATAATAGACGAGCTTTACTAAGGCTAAGCGGGTGGACTAAAATCTACGAGCCACTCACCTCAACTCACGCGCGACTTCTATTCCCTTAAACCCATTCACGCGCGACTTACTCGCTTTATCCAAATTTCTACCCAAACTCACCTAGCGCCAGTTTTATATATGTGGGCCCCATGGTTTTATTTTTTTGGGTTAAACTTATTTTTAGGTGTTTTTTGTGAGTGGTTTATATTTAAATAATAAAAAATATGTATGAAAAGTGAGTGTGAGTGACTTTGAGTTTGAGTGAGTGTCATTACCCTCGTGACTGAGTTTGTTAAAAGCTGATGTGACGCTGACGTGAAAGTGAATGAGTTTGCTACTTTGCCCGTCATCTTGAATAAGCATTTAAACTATTAAACGCAAAAAGTCATAAATAAAAAAAAATTTGCATCGGAGATGATCGAAGGTGGTTGTAAATTTATGATCGGAGTAATATTATTGTACTTTGTTAGGTGTATGTGAAGACCATATTCGATGTAGCGTGTAAAATAAGAGATGGGATCAACATAGAATATGTATTCAAAAAAGAAGAAAGGAAGTAATCTGAGCCATCCAATTTTCCATCATCCAACGATCCATATTAAAAGTACCAACCATATATAAAGCCCCCAAAACACACAAACCACCCTCATTTATCATTTCACTTTATCTCTCTAAAAAACACACACACCTCTACTTTCTCTCTCTACCACCCACATTCACCCAACCACCACATCCACCCTGGACCACCACCCCCGACCACCACCCCCGCCCACCAGCCCCGACCACCAGCCCCGATCACCAGCCACGACCACCAGCTCTGACCACCACCCCTGACCACCAGCTCCGACCTCCACACCACCCCTGACCAATGCACCACCACCACCACATCCTATTCACCGGAAATCAACACACCACGACCTCCACCACCACTAAATAGATCTGATATTAACATGTGATTTGAACAAATAGATCTTATTTTGACATGTGACTTTGAACAAATAGATCTGACTGTGACATGTGATATGAACATTGCTCTATATTTTTTGGGCCTTGTTTTTTTTATAAGGAGCCGATAAAACAAAGGACAAAAAGAAAACAACATATTAATGTAAATCACATGTGATTTGTGTAAACGACATGTGATTTATACATATTACAAATCTGAAGAAATAATTTCGTATGTGATTCGTATGTAAATCACATGTGTTTCGTCTGTATATCACATGTGATTCAAACAAAATCGCAAGTAATGCAAGTAAAATCATATATAATTATTACCGAACCACATGTAATTATCACTAAATCACGTGTAATTCAAGCAAAATTACATGTGATTAAAAAAATCACATGTAATTAAGAACCAATTTGTTTTATACTATATTTTACGTGAGTGACAACAAATATTTTAATATATTAATAGAATTACATGTGATTCAAACAAAATTACATGTGATTCATCTAAAGAGAGTTTGTTAGATAAAATTAAGGTTTCGAAATGTCTGAATCACTAATGCAAGCTAAATCGCATATAATCACATGAAATTCAAGCAAAATCACATGTAATTACCACGGAATCACATGTAATTCAAGTAGAATTACATGTGATTCTTACAAATCACATGTAATTCAAAAGCCAAATGTGTTTTATATATTTTACATGAATGGCAACAGACATCTTAATATATTGACATAATTATATGTGATTCAAAACAAAATCACATGTGATTCATATAAAGTGGGTTTCTTAGAAGATGTTAAGTTTTCGAAATGCTTGAATCACATGTAATTATCACCAAAACATATCTAATTCAAGCGAAATCACATGTGATTCAAACAAAATCACATGTAATTCAGAAGCCAATTTGTTTTTATATTTTACATGAATGACAACAAGCAAAATCACATGTAATTATCAGCGAATCACATGTAACTCAAGCAGAATTACGTGTAATTCGCCAAAATCACATGTAATTTATCTACATTGAGTTTGTTAGAAGATGATAAGGTTTCAAAATGCTTGAATCACATGTAATGCAAGCAAAATAACATGTAATTATTGCCGAATCACATATAAATCAAGAAAAATTACATGTGATTCAATCAAAATCAAATTACATGTGATTCAATCAAAATCAAATTACAACGCTAGGTGATTCACTGTCACTAGGCAGTTAATACCAACAGAATTACATGTAATTCAAGCAAAATTACATGTGATTCAAGCAAAATCACATGTAATTCAGAAGCGAATATGTTTTATATATCATCATGAATGACAAAAGACATCTTAATGTATTTCGAGCATGATCCAATCTCTTTTAGACATTTCATCATACACTTTTCAGGCATCAAATTCTAATAATATGTTGCTACCATCTCTTTTGGGCATTTCATCAAACACTTTTCATACATCAAATTTCCAATTGTTGCCATCTCTTTGAACATGCTTATATGTTGTTACCATCTCTTTTAGGCATTTCATCAAACACTTTTCATGCATCAAATATTCAATATAATGTGTTGTTGTCATCTCTTTGAAACTACTTATTAAAAAGAGAAGATTCCCCAGATTCCAATATAGGGTGTTGTAATGGGGGTACGACGGTGGTGGGGTGCAGGGGCGGTGGTGGGGTGCGGCGGCGGCAGTGGGCGCGATGAGGGTGTTGCAGTGGGGGGTACGAAGGTGGTGGGGTGCAGGGGCGGTGGTGGGGTGCGGCGGCGGCGGTGGGCGCGATGAGGGTGTTGCATTGGGGGTATGAAGGTGGTGGGGTGCAGGGGCGGTGGTGGGGTGTGGGCGGTGGTGGGGTGCTGCGGTTGTGGTGGCTGGATCATGTTGAAAAATAGACGGCCCAGATTATTTAAAAATGGATGGTGGAGATGGCTTCCTTTTTTCTTTTTTGGATGCATATTCCTTAGGGAACTTTTCTCTGTAAGATATATGGTTGTAAATTTATGATCAGAGTAATATTATTGTACTTTGTTAGGTATATGTCCCAGCTTTTTTTGTTTTCTTCCTAACAATAAAAGTGATTCCAACATTTTCAAAAAAATACATGGTTACTAACCGGTCCTAATGGTCACTTCTATTTGCATTTGTTATCCAAGTATTATGTATCTTTAGCCTGATATTCCATTATGGTGGTTTAAGAATAGGTCTAAAAACTTATGAAGAGGTTTATAAAATTTTACACTATAGTGAAGAACCATTTCAAGTATAGGTGGCATGAAAAAGTCTAAGATCTTGAATAGGTTAGTATAATTTAATGCATTGTATGAGTTAGACAATTTTATAAACCAACTAAAAGGTTTATCTATAGTGGTAATATGTTTATATTATGAAAAAGTTTATAAATTAATAATATCTTAAGATGTGTCAATTTTGTAAATCACTTAATAGGTTAATCATAGTGGATGCTCTAACTTATATTGTAACTGGTTCTGCTAATAATGAGAGACAGATTTACCCTAATAACCTACATACCATCCTAAACCCTAATCCACCACTCTCGATCGAACCATCTAACCAAAGAGGCTAAGAAATTATTCAAGTGTCCATTACTTCGTTTTTGGTGGCTTAAGCTTTTGCCACAGAGAGACTATCTGGTATAAAACACACCTTTTTGTGGTAGGGGTCAAAACGGGATGGGTCGGGTTGATTTTACCTTCAAATACTTGCAAGACTTCTGTTTGAATATAAATAAACATGTTTGAACAAAACAGTTCAGAAATAATATAAAAATCGACTTTTGAGCGAATTTCATCTTGTTTGAGCCATTTCCTGTTGTTAATATTTTTACTTGATGTGTTTTAGTATTTGACCCTTATGAGACATAAAAACAAGTCAATCGAAATGCCCCATTCTTATGTAAGCTGGTTCTCTTCGTATCTCCGCATCGGTGCATATGCTCTTCCTGTAATACTTCATTAAATGCTGCAGTGCCTATTGGTTCATTTCATTATGTTTTCTTCCATGTCCAAATTAGCTGATAGTTATTTGGAGACTTTGCACCTGTATTTGGTAGAAAGGAAACCACCAACGAGTTCACTTCATACCTGTTTTTTTTGGTATCAGTATGCAAGGAGAGTTTGGTTTTTCATTTTTGTTTTGGTTTCTTATCCAAGTGTCGTATTCTTTCATTAGGTCTTGTAAATGACACTTTCCTAATTATAATAAGTTATCGTTACGTATCTTTCTATGCATCATGAATGCATAGTATCATCCTTATAATACGCAAAATTTGATGTAGTAATAATATTGTTTGTATGTGTGTTGACATTGGCCTTTTATATGTTTGTTACATCATTCATCAAATTACAAATGGTGTTGTGGGTGTACTGGCCTGGTAGAGTTTTGGTTCTTAGGAACTGAGGATTGTCGTAATGGGAAAATGAAGCACATTACCTTGTCCGTCAATATATAACTTTGACAGGCTACTACAAGAAAAGCCCTGCTTAGTGAGCTTGTTGCTATGAGACTGGCATTACGTGCATTGATCTACCAATTACATCAACTTGCTCTCGGAAATATATGAAAACATGCTGTGTAATCAAAACGGAACTATCAATAAACTTTTGCAATTCTGTTTAGGTGAATTATACAATTCATGAAAGTAATTCACATTAGAGCTGTAAATCCTAGCGAATCTGAAATTCGGTTACAATTCATAATAAAGTAGAAACTACCAACAATAATGATTAAAGATTCATGAACCCACATCGAAATGATCTACGGTTCATGAATAAAGTAGAAACAACACTATCAGAATTAAGACGACATCCAAACTAAGCTATATATATGATCGAGTTCTAGCCTATTATAAAGAAAAAAAAGTAGTGTACACAATGAACTCTGATCGAAATGATGTAAACGTTTGTATCCTCTTTGGTCTTCATGATGGTCAATTGGGTTTTAAAATGAACGGGGACGGTCAAAAACCTCTCGATAGGGTAATGGGGCACCCATTGAGGACCTTGGAACACCTTCAGAGGATACCACAATCCTGTAACAATATATCTTAAGTGTTTACTTGAAACAACTCTCAAATTCACAAGGTGAGCGAGTTACTATTTTATTGAAAAAGCCGTTCTTCAATGCCAAGGGCATGGTGAAGAACAAAGATGACACCTCTATCTTGAAAGAAGGTTTGCTCCCGGTCATCATACCTGATGGTGATAGGTTCGCGAAACCAAAAATTTCTAACTTCTTTGGAATGCTTGTCCCTGAAATGTTTGTAGAGGTTCCACGACGTATGAGTAAAGTTGCAATCAGAACCAGGCAAAGACATGTTTCAACAGGCATCGATTTTCGTGAACACGTTTTCTACAGAAAGGCAATACGTGTTCACATCTCAATCTCTTGTTGATACACGGTGAAGTCGTCAAATTGAGAGAAGTTTCTCAAATAAGACGACGCTCATTGTGTCAACTCTAACAAACCGGGCATGTGGAATCTTCCAAATTCAGCAAGCATCGAACACATAAAGAACGTCCACCTTCACCACTCCATTGATATAAACAAAAACTTTTTATATCATATTAATTAAAACCATTAAACTAATTAACTAATTAGTCACACGAAATAGTTTTGATTAATAAGATATAAAGATTAAGTTTTTGTTTATATCAATCCAGTGTGACACTCTCTATGTACCAGTTGCTTCGTGAATATGGAAGATGGCACATGCCCGGTTTGTTAGACTCGACACTTCGAGCGTCAACTTGAGTTTGAAAAACTTCTCAACTCATTTCATCGTGCATCAGCAAGATATTCGGATGTGAACGCGTATTGTCTTTCCGTAAAAAACGCGTTCACGAAAACCGATGCTTGTTGACACCGTGTCGTCTTTACTTACTTCTCAATGCAAAATTCACTCACATCTCGTAGAATCTCTACAAACATTTCTTGGAGACTTATTACATAGAAGTTAGAAACTTTTAGTTTGGCGAACATCCGGTATGAATGTATGATGACCGCGAGCAAACTTTCTTCCAAGATGAAGATGGAGGTGTCATCTGCGTTCTTCACTATCGCCTTGGCAGTTTACTCGTGTGATCAACACTTGCTGATAACATGTCAAGCGTCTGTGTGTGTATGTATCTATGTTTGTGGAAGATGTATGTAATATGTATAAAGAGATATGAGGTTGTTCATGATATTTAAGGAGGTTGTTGGTGATATTTAAGATGGGGGTTTAAATTAGTCTCTTTCTGTGTTGAAGCTTGCTACGCACCTCATTTATAAGAGGGTCCATTGGTGGATCTAGTGCTATATTTACAACGAGCTCGTCAAGTTAAGTTCTAAAGAATAAAGTAGATAAGTAGATAATAAGTTGGTTGTAAATTTATGAGAAGAGTAATAAGATTGTACTCTGGTAGGTGTATGTGAAGATAACAAATTTAATGTAGCGTGTAACGTAACAAGTATGCATTGAAATCAAAAGTAATTTTCAGTTATGCCTATGGTTACCCGCAAAGGTAGTACAAAGTTTCGACTGCGACCGAATTCGTAGTCGGTTGGCCCGTTGCGGCGATCGATTCGCAGAATTCGGTTGAGCCAATTCGACTCCCCGCGCGATCTAGTTTGCAAAGTTGGAAACTGTGTTTGTGGTTTATGTAGTATAAAAAAAACTTTTTTTAAAAAATTTAAAAGTTAAACCTTATACCGTTACTCGTTGTCAGAATGTCACCGCCAAATCATACCCTATTTTATTTTTCATTTTAATTATTTAAATTCGTAAATTAAAAACGTAAATTTAAACGTAAATTTAAACAATCTTTATTCGAAAATTAAAACTTTTATTTCATACGTAAAATCTGAAAATACTGGAATTAACATACAATAGGAAAGGAAATAAACTATTAAATATATAAAATAAAAATACATAGTACGATTAGTCAGTTTCCGGATCCGAATCCGATAACTGGCCAGTTAACTCACAACGCATAGTCTCTTTGTAATCTTCTTCGGCCATAATTTCTGTCTCCCGCTCCCTTCGTGCCCTTTCTTCTTCTTCTAGTGTTTCTCTCAATACTTTGTTATCTAGGTATAGTTGATACACCTGATTGTCAGTAAGTAAGCCATTTGAGTCGTTTACAATTGGAAAGGGTGGATCGGGAGACACATTACTGCGTCGATGTTGTTGTGATGAAGAACCGATATGAGTTGTTTGAGTTTGGGATGAAAACCGATATGAGTTTGGGATAAGAACCCAAGTTATTCAGCTATTAAATATTTTTTTTCAATTCGAGCCTCCAATTTTGCTGACTTTTTAAACAAAGATCTTCGAATGTTGAAATCGTTATCAGATTGATTACTTAGAAACGTGTCGATTAAATGACGTTTATGTGAGGAAAGATCACAACATATCTACATGTTGTGCGCAGTATTATCTTTGTACGCGGCAATGCAATCTAAAAATATGGAAAATTAAAGTTACTAAAAGGGAAAATCACTTAAAAATGTAGTAAACTTACCATTTTTTATGGTTATGTGTACTAAACTATTTTTTTTCTCATTGTGTGTATTAAACTTTTAAATTCATACCATTGTATATATTTTGTGACCATTTTACCCCTACTTTTTTCAAATTTTGAAGGATAAATTGGTCAATTTACAAGGCAAAATCGTCTCAAAATACACACAATAATCGAAATTAAAAAGTTTAATACACACAATAAGAAAAAAAATAGTTTAGTACACAGAACCATAAAAAGTGGTAAGCTTACTACATTTCTAAGTGATTTTCCCTTACTAAAAATATGGAAAATTATAAGTTTACACTCAGGTTCATCTAATTTATTTAAAATTCAACCACTAAACTTTTATTAATCCTCCTCATTCTTTAAGTTTTTATTTTCACAAATTTGGCACATATATTTTTGTGTGTTTTCATCAAATTTCTCCACCAAAATTTTTAATTTTGAATAAATTGAATTCAATTTTGACTTTTTCGACCAATCACATCGCTAAATTTTGTTTATATGTCAAAATCAAGCTATTTGATTGGTGAAATTGTTTTTTTTACAACCTCCACTTTTTTTGTAACATTCCCAAATAATCTAATTCTTTTATTATATAAATATATAAAAAAACTAACAAAAGAATATGAGCTCCCGACTGTTCATTCATCTGACCATAAACTAAAGTCACTTATAATTGTGAAAATTACGGCAGTGGCCATATTAAATGAATGTTTTCTGGCATAGGCCACTCTTTCCTTGGGTTTCGAAAAAGGCCATGATGCTCGGGATTTATTTAAAACGATATTGTTTTTGCCACGCGTTGCCTTTTTAACCGGTTTAAAAAAAAAGTCAACACATCGATTTCAAGCGTCTGTTGGTAGGCCCGGATCTGACGCTAATGTACCCCTTTCTGACTCAACAGTAATACTTACTGACAATAGGGAAATCGTTTTAAATAACTCCCGAGTATCTTATATAAATAAGCCCCCTTCGGTTGAATATTTGAAATCTACTACATAATATCTCAAAACCTTTCACCCGAGTTTTATTAAAAATGGAAGTTTTTAGCAGCTAGGTTATGCCAAATCCACAATCTCTCAAAACCAAAAACCCGAGTTTTATTAAAAAGGGAAGTTTTTAGCAACTAGGTTATGTTTAAATCATAATCTCTTATATTTACTCCCGAGCATATTTAAATATAGCGGAGCAGCTAGAGTCTAGTTGGTAGTTTTTTGTTCATTCTACTTTATGGCGGTATGTTATTTAATGAATTTTTAATTTCATTAATAATTTTTTATGTTTATTTGTTATACATTATTGATATGTTGTTATTGTAAAATTTTAGGATTATAGTGTTACGTTGACGTGTAGAAGCAAGTTATCCTTGTTACCGTTTTTCAGAGAAAGATTTAGAAACACACCAAAAGAACGTTTGTTTAGGAAATCATGTTTTGGTTGGTTGTGGAATTTGCCAAAATGCGTAGAGACTGGTCTTTTAATACATTTCCTTGCTTGTTGTCAAACGGATTTTGTAGAAGAAGAGACAGAAAATGTTCCGTTATGTTATGATGTTGGTGGTCATATTATAAAATTTGGCAGGGAAGAATTTTGTTTAATGACCAGTTTAAAATTTGGTGTACAGTTTAATGGTAGTTATTTAAAGGGGCCAATGTCGTTTAGGAGACGTGTTTTTTCATCAGCTTATGATACTCGTCATATACTCGTTAGGGATTTATATAGATTTGTTAAAAGCGATGCATTTGAAAACCTAAATGACTATGATGCTGTACGGCTTGCGTTGATAGCTGTGTTGGAGTTGGTGCTACTTGGGCATGAGTCTAGTTACATTGTTCCAGAATGGTGCTTTAGGTTAGTTGAAAATTTAGATGCATGGAACTTGTATCCGTGGGGTTCGTATGTTTAGTCCACATTGTATAATCAGTTAAGGAGTGCCGTATACGTACGTGCCGAACACCACCACGCGAATGTAGACAGAGACCCAGACGAAGAACCACCCAAGTATCATTTAATGGGTTTTACATGGGCTTTCAAGGTATGTAATATGTTGTGTTTTTTCTAACTAAAATATAGTACGTGTATAATTTGAAAACAATTTATTTTCAGGCTTGGATGTTGGAGACTTATAGCGTTAATGCGGTGGATTATTTCACACGACTTGATGGTTATCCTCGATCAGTCCGGTGGTTCCGAGAAAGAAAGTTTTTTCGTAGACAAATTCCTTCTTTAATTGATGTGAGTTCTACGACGCTTAGACATTCCTATTTGGCAATAATTTATTTAATAATTAGTATATGTGTTTAATTAATCTTATAATATTTTGCAAGGGTGTTATCCCAAACGAAAGGTGTTGCCCGATGAAGTTGAGATGTCGACAGTCTAGCCTTAGATATTTCAATAATGAGATACATCAACCGCCCCAAATACCTGAGTTTGATAACCGATATAGTCATGATGATGTACCAGCAGATGTTTACTTAGTTATGATGGAAAAGGATCGAACTATCCAAAAATTGAATGCAAAAATTATGGTAAATGGTTAACATGATGTATGTAAATGTCTATCATCGAAAAATTGACGTATAATATTCCAAGTATTTTAATGCAGGCATTACAGGGTTGTGGCCAAGTCTCACCAAATAAAAATGTCGTTAATGAATCTGATGTTGGTGGGTTCGGTAATGAGTTTACTGGTACTCAATATAGTGGTTTTGTTAACATTGAGGTAATTTTAATTTTTTAATATAATTGTCATGTTACTTTTACTTTTATGTTAATTAAAAATAACTTCGAATATATTGTATGTTAGGACCAACAACAAGATGGTTTAGGTAATTTTACCCCAGTTGGTAGCCACTTCTTTGACGATATTCGAATTCCGTTGCCATATACGCCGTCGAATAAAGTGACTCCAAACGCTTCGTTCGGGCAGCCTGCTAAGCCATCCTCAAGTCATAGTATGTATGAAATGAATAACCCGATGCCCCACGAGGGTTTTGGTTGATGGTCTAAGGTTAATCGAACATTTGAGGGTAGCTCTTCACAACATCGTGATATTCGCGGCGTACACCCAGTAAGTAGATCATTAGTATTATTAAATTATTTATACAAGTTAATAATGTAAAATGTTTAATTAAAAAAGTGTTAAATTGTAATTAATTGTCAGGAAATGATAGACCGTGAAAGAAGAGCACGTTGTCCAGGACCACAAAAAATGAGCCCATTTACATCTCTTCCGCCTACAACCAAATTAGGTCCGGCAAAACGTGTTGGAAAGTCTAAAAATAAGAGTGTGTTCGATAACATTACAACCTTTAATCTGGGTGATGAAGAGAACGGCGAATATTGTTTTCAGATTCAAAATCAAAGTCCAACCACAAAAGAATTTGTTTCGTTTGAGAACGTAGATCCCGATAAGGTATATTTTTAGCTAAATATTTTTAAAATGTTATGTTAATGCAGACCGATTCTTTATTTGTTTGCCATGTTTAGGTAACGCGAGGAATGTATGTTACATACGAGGATTTTATGGATAACCCGGTTGATATATTCTTGGATTGTCATGTCAAGGGTTTTACTGTTATGGATACGTTCTGGTATGAACTAGTTCTTCACCTTGCCAATATAAGCCTTTCAAAGCGTAATTCTGTAGTGGCTGGTTGGTTGTCAGATGATGTAAGTTTTTTTTTAGTGTTCAAGTATTAACAATTTATTAAGTAGCTATTGAAAATAAAATTTTTAATTTTGTTGAAACAGCAAATTAATTGTTGGATTGATTTGATCGTTAGGCGTCGATCGCGTGGGGCTGATTGGACAGTTGCTAAAACTGGGACTGCAACGTATTACCCTGGATCAAATGTTTTTTTATCTTTTATTTGATAGGTTCTTGAAAGGAACTTTGAATGGTTCGACGTGTCCATACCCAACGTGGCATGACGTACAAATTGTAAGTATTTCCATTTATATGTTATCATCGTAACATACATTTAATAGTATGTGATATAAAAGTTATGCGTTCTACTAATCAATTGTATATAAAAATGATTTACATTTGTAGGTGTATATGCCAATCAATTACGGTAGTAGTCACTGGGTAACCGCTATAGTTAATTTAATTACTGACCAGGTGTCAATCTTAGACTCATTACATTGCAATATTCGAAAGGATGCCCTGCAGAAGCAATTTTCAGAATGGTCAAGTGTGGTGAACGACCTTTTGTATCATCAAGGTTATTTTCAAAACCGCATACGTAGACCACATGATTTCAAAGTATCCTACAACGAAGTCAGTTTTCCAGTTCCACAACAAGGAAACTATATGGATTGTGGGGTAATAACATGTTGGTTGATATACAACCTTTCTCAAGGTATAATCCCTTATGTAGTAGGTGAACCTAATGCATACTTTCGCCAAGTTAGAGAAGAAATGTCGAAGAATTTCTATGCCCATCGTTGCGAGGATACAAGGGATTGTGGCTATACACAGAATTTGTTTGTTTGAATGTTAGCTGTCAATCTCTAAGAGTTAAAAATAAATTTTTCTGTTATTTATTTTTTTTCGTTGAAATTATATGTTTGTTGTTATTGAGTAATATTCATAAATGAAAGTTTTTAAGAAAAAAAGCTACTGGCATAGATGTGACTTATCAATTAAAACAAAGCTACTGACATTGATGTGACACAACCCTGACATTTAAAGTTATTAGTGTGACAATACAATGAATTTATGTTTGTCACTTAAAAAACTTCCCGACCTTAATTTTTTTTGAACACTATATATACATATGTTAAATGCCAACATATTTTGTTAAATATATCAATTATTTTTGAAGTATGGCTGAAGATAACAATTCTCGTTACCCAAAGAATTTGTACAATTTTGTTGGTTCCGCCACACAACCTAATATGGCACGTACTTCCTCCCCAGGTAATCTAATTGCTTCACAACCCAACCAGCCCCTACCTTTGACCCCGATTGTTTTTCCAACTAGTGTTGAAAAACCATTGAGGATCATACCAGGACCGACTGGTATTCTTCAGCAAGCGAAGTATAAAAAAGCAATAGTGACAAAGGAAGTTGGTGATGTTGTTGGAACATCTACCCAAGATTATGTAAAGAAAATTGCTGAAGATGCAAGTGAGGATGATCATTTTACGCGTGACCCTTGGATTTGCGCAATACAGTATTTAGCTGATGAAGGGAGTAGTGTGATCGGTTGTTTAGGTGACATAAAAAGTTTTATGACACCTAAAGGGAAACTTGAAAGAGTTGTTGCGGTAGTTAAAAGTTGTAACCTAAATTCAATTGGCGACCTAAATGTAACACTTAAAGATACATCTGGTATTGTTGCTGGTACAGTTCATCACAAAGTTATGGAAAAAGAGGGATACAAAAAGTCTATAGCGGTTGGAGCTGTGTTGATACTAAAAAACGTGTCCGTGTTTAACCCTAAACCAATGGAATATAATCTTAACATCACCTTGAAAAACATTGTTACGGTGTTTGACAACAATGTCATTTATGGTTATTTTTATTTTATGTTTTACCTTGTGTTCTTTGATAAGGACATGTTGTATGTGTACTTTTAGTTTATGGTTGTATTTGTGTTGTTTTCTAGTGCATCCTTTCAGAATAAATTTAATAATATTTATTTTATGTTTGTGTGTGTAGATTTATTTGTAATTTAAAATGCACTAATTTAAAACAAACCATATATTACATTGATTAGAAAACATTGAATAGTAAATAACATAGTAACTTGCACGAACACAAAACACAAAGACATATTGTAAACACTAAAATTATTTGAAAAACACATAACGTCTTAATAGAAACCTAATTTTTGTATATAACTTCTTTTTGTGGTCGGTCAAACAGAATTAAGGATTCTTTGTATGGACTAACGATGAATGAGCCACGATTTCCTTGCATAGCTCCAAGGTTTTGAAATGATTGCAAATTTTGGTTGTACACTTGCACAACATTAAGAAACATTACTCTGTTGACATCAGCATCAATTATTGGCTCTCCATCAATTGTAAAGCCTAATAATTTTGGCAGATCATAATAGGGCATCACACGAGTGAATAGTAATGTAGTTGAATTAATAAAACCAGCATCATCAATTCCTAATAGCCATGCACAAATAATCATCACATCTTCATGAATGTAACTTCCAGAAATTACAAGTGAGGTTCCAAGATTAGTAACATAAAACGGTGGGGCAATCATTGAAGTAATTGTTTCAGGAATGTTTTGTACATGAAATCGTCTAGCAAGTAAATCAAACGAGACAATTAAGTAAACTTTATCTGAAAAAATACCCTCAGGATTTAAATATTCAGAGCCCACCCAAACATTTTTACCCCCAACCACTGCTTGCCCTTTCCTTTTTATTCGAATGCTATCACGTGGTAAATGATCAATAGGAATACTGGTCCATCTATTTGACCTTAGTGTAAACACATGAACGTACCATGGCCCTGTGAGTATAGGGGGTAGTTTATTTTCAAAAGGGTTGCGTCTAACGTTCTTGGATGAACACCAAAACCAAATATCATTTTTAGTGAATTGGGTTGAGACACGAAGTTTGGTAGAATAATAGAAACACACTTTTGTATTGAAGGGTTCCACAATACAAGTGCCATATCATCAGCAAACGCGAAGCACCATATACCTTCTGAAGTCGCTATTGGCTTAAGAGCATTTAGATTTAATTGAGAATGAATACGTGTGCACAATCGATCATTATGCACCGCATACAAGTATCCATCATTACCTTGCTTATATGCCAAATATAAAAAAAAGGATTTGTGGTGCGTGAACCGTAACTACGTATGAAGTCCCTACCTTGTATCTCATAACGCCATCTCCTACAAATGTTGCGAGAACGAACTAAATCGTCAACACCAGACTTGAGCATTTTTTCTCTTTGAATTTCAAACGGTATATAATCAGACATAGTTAAATTATAAATATTTCAGATATCACAATTTGGAAATAATCAAAAATTTCAAAAAATTTATATTTGTGAAGTTGATTATTTAACTTAAAATATCATTGTTTATTCTGACATTGATTAGACTAGTCACTGACAGTTTACAATGTCTCAGTGATTATTTCCCGAGCATAAAAATATCATTGTTTATTCTGACATTGATTAGACTAGTCACTGACAGTTTATAATGTCTCAGGGATTATTTCCCGAGCATAAAAATATCATTGTTTATTCTGACATTGATTAGACTAGTCACTGACAGTTTACAATGTCTCAATGATTATTTCCCGAGCATAAAAAAATCATTGTTTATTCTGACATTGATTAGACTAGTCGCTGACAGTTTACAATGTCTTAGGGATTATTTCCCGAGCATAAAAATATCATTGTTTATTCTGACATTGATTAGACTAGTCACTGACAGTTTACAATGTCTCAGTGATTATTTCCCGAGCATAAAAATATCATTGTTTATTCTGACATTGATTAGACTAGTCACTGACAGTTTACAATGTCTCAGTGATTATTTCCCGAGCATAAAAATATCATTGTTTATTCTGACTTTGATTAGACTAGTCACTGACAGTTTACAATGTCTCAGGGATTATTTCCCGAGCATAAAAATATCATTGTTTATTCTGACATTGATTAGACTAGTCACTGACAGTTTACAATGTCTCAGTGATTATTTACCGAGCATAAAAATATCATTGTTTATTTTGACTTTGATTAGACTAGTCACTGACAGTTTACAATGTCTCAGGGATTATTTCTCGAGCATAAAAATATCATTGTTTATTCTGACTACATTGTATCAACTTAAATGGATCTATTTAAGTATCAACTTAAATTGTTTTTGTTAAACAAATACACATAATCTTACTAGAAAAATAAAAAAATGTCTGACTACATTCCCTTTGACATTCAAAGAGAAATCATGGTTAGGTTGCCTGTAGAATCTTTGTGCAGGTTTCGTCTTGTGTCTAAGCGATGGAAATCTTGCATTGATCGACGAAGTTTTATTCGGCGGTTTGGTTCGCGTGAAGTTGATTATTGTAGTTCATTTTACAGTTTAGGGAAACAGATGAAAGTGAAATGTACACGGTTAATGCTGACTTAACATTAACACAAACAATTCTCCAGTTAATGATCCTGCTCTGAAGTCACTTGCAACGTCAGAGGGGATTTGGTGTTTTTAGTTACCGATGATGTTGCACTTCTGTTATGGAACCCGTGTATGTCAAAGTCGGTAACCATATTGACACCATTCCAACAAATTGAACCTCCTGCTACCAAAAGAATATTTGGGTTTGGGGTGTATCAACCAACTCAAGATCCAACTATTGTCAAAATTAATTATGCTATAAATGGTCAGGGTACATGGTCTGTATCAGTATTTAAAATGACTACCCGGTCATGGACCAATCTTGAATCTGTTGGTTTTCCTGATGCTACTATTAGAATTAAGAGGGGTAGTCAGGTAGTTGTTGATGGTAAAATATTTTGGACAGCTTGTGAAAAATACGTTTGTGATCAAGGTTATCTTCACAGAAGGTACGTGATCGTGTCATTTGATTTGCTTACTAATCAAATCTTAGTCCAAGATGTTCCTCAAGAAATCATTAATCACATTCCACCGCCATTCACGGTCACCCAATCTGAAAACACTCTCGTCCTTGGTGGTAGTACAGCTTGGGAATACGGTAGGAGTGCAATGGCATGTGATTTATTGTTGAACAATGGAATTGTTAGTGTTGGTCCATTGCATTATTTTCTCCCTATGCCAATTGAACATAGGCCCAAAATTTTGGGATTCACAAATGATGATACCCCAATTTTTGAAACGAGCATTGGTCCCTACGGTGAACCACACATACTAGAAACATGGAATCATGATATGGGGATCTTTAATAACAACGAAGCTATTGAAGGAATCCCGGGTTCGTTTATGGTTGGCCCGTACAAGGAATCTTTATTCCTTCTAAACCGTCCAGTTAGTGATATAATTGCATAATGTATTTCACCTTTATGCATTGTTTAAAAAAGTTGTATTTTTATGTAATAGGTTATGTTATTTCAATTCTGTCTTAATAAAAAAAATATTTCATAGTAAATATTTATTTCGTAATGTAATGTTTTAAATGAAATATTTTATTTATTAATGTTTACATGCAAAAAATAAATGTTTATAATGAATTTTATTACCGACATTGATTAGACAACTCACTGCCATTATTGATGCTCTCTTTAAAACTCTCCCGACTATCTTTTTAATTGTTAATGACATTGATTAGACAACTCACTGCCATTATTGATGCTCTCTTTAAAACTCTCCCGACTATCTTTTTAATTGTTACTGACATTGATTAGACAACTCACTGCCATTATTGATGCTCTCTTTAAAACTCTCTCGACTATCTTTTTAATTGTTACTGACATTGATTAGACAACTCACTGCCATTATTGATGCTCTCTTTAAAACTCTCCCGACTATCTTTTTAAATGGGATATAAATGTTTATCCTAACAACGATTGAACCGTAATTTTAAAAATGTATTCAAAGCAAAAATCATTCAAATGTATAATTCACTTTCGCGATCAAGAACGTGGTGCTATGATGCGTGTAGATATGACGTACTCAATGTTACTTGAGATGATATACAAAAAGTTCAATTTGAATCCCGGTGAAAAAATATAACTTTCGGTCAAACTTTCTTCAATTGATAGTATGATAGATATTACTGACGACAATGAGGTATCTTTTTTTGTTGAATGTGCTTGTTCTTCTCCTAACGAAATACCCAACTTGTATGTTCGTTTACAAATAAAAATGTTCAATTTTTTTGATGATAACGATTTTCAAAACAAAGAATCACAAACTGATGAAGATTCAGAAAATGATATTGTAGATTCTGGATATAAACATGAGGCCGATTTTACAAAACGAGGATCTTCATTTGCTTTTTTATCGGACGAAGAAAATGACAACAACGTAGATATTAATAACGAAAAGGTTGATTCTGGATATAACAAGTATGCAAATTTTACAAAACCAGGTTCATCATGTGCGTTTTCTACACATGAAGGACATGAATATGATGATAATTCATCTACACATGATAATAATACTACTCAAAAACCGTTTTCAAATAAATGGAAAAATTTCATGTCAAACTTACCTAACGTCCCGGAAACCCCCTTTTATAAGTCAAAACCTACAATAGCAAGGGATTACAATAAAGATACACAGATTTACGTTGGAAAGGTGTTTTTAAGTTTGGAAGCCCTAGATTTGGCCGTTAGGTTGAAAGTTATAGAATCCGGTTATCAATTTAGATCTAAAAAATCAAACATCAATACTCGTGTTTATCATTGCTATAATTATAAAGAATGCGACTGGATTATTCGGGCAAGACGTTGGCCAAAAACAGATGCTTTTGAGATTACAAGCATGATTGATATTCACACATGTCCAAAAACACAAACTTTTCCAAACCACAGAAACACAAACAAAAAAGTTATTGGTCACATATTTAGAGAAGAGTTAAAAGATGATAAGCGTGATTTGAAAAGTAAAGATATACAAAAAGCCATCATGTCAAAAAATAAAATAAGTATATCGTATCAACAAGCGTGGAGAGGTAAGGATTATGGGTTACACATGATTAGGGGATCGCCTTATGATTCCTTTGAAATGTTACCATATTATTGTTACAATTTATCAAAAAAAATCACGGAACTGTCACACGTATCAAGACAAGCGAAGAAGGAGTTTTTGAGATGCTGTTCATTGCCCTAGGTGCTCAGGTCAGTGTTTTATTTTTTATATTATTCATTCATAATTATAATAGTGATGCAATTTTTTATATGTTATATTTTTTTATTTTTTACCTTCAGATCCGAACGTTTCTTAATCAACTACGCCATTCGCTTATAATCGACGCTGCACATTTGAAGGGTTTGTATAAGGGTGCAAATTTGTTAGCTGTGGGGATGGATGGAAACAACCAAATTGTGCCGATCGCTTTTGGTATATGTCGAGGTGAAACTGGCACAAACTGGTCGTGGTGGATGTCGGTACTTAAAGAATGTATTGGTGAAAACCCAAATTTGATTTTCATATCCGACAGACATGCAGCTATAGCTTTGGCAGTACGAAACGAGTTTCCATTAGCGTTTCATGGTATATGTTGTCGACATCTAATGATGAACCTATCGTTGAAAAAGAAGAAGGCAAAAAAAATTTACTGGAAGATTTGCAAGGTGTACACGGTGGAGGATTTTACAACCAACATGAACATACTTCAAGCAGTTCGGCCTGATGCGTACCAGAAGTTAATTGAAGCAGGTCCTCAAAGATGGTCAAGAGCGTATTCTCCCCGCCCCCGCTATAATTATTGTACTTCTAACAGCGTCGAGTCTATTAATAATTGTACAAGAAAGACAAGAAGGCTACCTATAACAATGCTGACAGAGTCGTACCGACAAATGGTGTAAAATTGGTACTACGATTGGCGTGAAGCTGCAGGTAGTAATGTTCATAATTATAAAAGTAAAACTCTAAAAAAACTATATATAATCAATAATCTGCCTTTTTTCTACCAGCAAATATGAAGTACGAAATCACAAATTGGGCCGCGGATAAGGTGGAGAAAAGGAAGATTAAAAGTGCAACATGGATCGTTCACAACGTCAATCAATATCAGTACCAGGTTATGGATGGTCATTATACCCGATTGGTCGACTTTGGAAACCATACATGTGAATGTCGTAAATGGCAGATTTCAGGCATACCTTGTGGGCACGTGATAGCTGTAACTAGATTTTTGCATAAAACAGATTGCGTACAATTTGTAGCAGATTGGTTTAGAAAGGAAAAATACCAAGCCACGTACGCAGAATCCATCCACTTTGTTGGATATGTGCATGAATGAGAGTTTCCTTCACATAAACGCCCCATTATACCTCCTGAAATGTATAGCCCACAACCTGGCCGTCCTAAAAACCCCAACAGAATATTGTCACAAGGTGAGTTACCAAAGGGTATACATTGCACCAAATGCAATGAAGGGGGCCACAGGCGTGATCAGTGCAAAAAATCATACATCCCACAACCACCAGTAAAGACTCGCCGACAACAAGTTCCAACAACAAACAAAAATAATGCTAGTCCCGTCGACGAATTTAACCAGAACACTTTTAACGATTTCGGACAAAACAATTCACAACCATTTCAACCTTACTTTCATAACTCATACCCAACAGATCATTTCCAAACGCATAACCCTGAAGTACCACAACCATTTCAACCTAACTTTCATAACTCATACCTAACAGATCATTTCCAAACGCATAACCCTGAAGTACCACATACTGATAACGTTTATGGGGGACAAAGCTTTAATCACAACATACATCCCTCACAACAGTATGATCATACACAGAGAAATGACTATCAGAACACATCTTTTGCGAACGAACAATACAATTCACAACAATACACCTCTCAACACCTAGATGATATAAACCCAAACAACTCTAGTTGGTTCAACAACTTTGGTTTTTAAAAGACTAATTTGTTTTCCGAATTCTCAAATTGCATCTGGCCTTGTTTGGTGTATCTTGTAATATATTTCCTTTAACGAATACATTTAGTTCATATAATCAAACACCCACAATGAATTATACGCTGCCATATCATTTATTATTGATCAAAAAGGTGACATGACAATACATTCTGACATAAAAGGACTAAATGCCCACATCTATATAATGCACCTTCAAACAAACAAATATCACAATGTCTAGTAACCTATTTTCATATTCCAAACATGAAATACACTATCCGCTTGCACCATTATAGAAGGTTCTCTTCACCCCCTGGAAGAAAATTTGTTGGTGGTCTCATTGCAACAATAGACCAAGTCGACCTTCAGACTTTTTCAACAAATAAAATAAAATTTATTTTGACCAACAATATAGGATACGATCCTACCTCCTTAACATTTCTATACATAAAAAAACCTAATTGTTCTATAGATTCAGGCCTGCTCTCATTGGACGATGCTTTACAAGACCGTGAATTTATCCAAGCATATACGCATGTTCCTCGAACTGAACTACATGTATATGTGTATCGTGTCAAATTATCACCTTTGGTTGTGGCGGAACAAAACATCGACAAGGGTAACAAACAGAGAAAACAAGATAAGCCTTCATATTCAAGAAAACTATTTGAGTAATTTGTAATAAGTGGGGACATCTTCATTATTATATGGTATGAATTTGTAACCCACTACTTTGTAATGCATGCCCAACTTGTAGCTTTCAAAGTGACTAGTCTTATCAATCCTGCAATAGAAATAAATGAACCACTGTTCCATTTCATCTTCTTGTTATATATATGTCCTTACATTTAGACTATAATCCATACTCATCTTTAATTCAATCTTCTCACAAAAAAACATGTCAACCTCAAATCAAAATACATTCGAATTTCAAGTCAACCACAATGGCCAGTTCAAACTTAACCCCCTAAGATATGAACACGGTTCAGTACTAGATGTTAGCGTTCCACCTATGTTGTATGCAGATATGGTTAGTTACATAAAATCAAAGCTAACTGTTCTATATTACACCCATATAACAATTGACAACATATATTACGCACTACCACAAATCAACAACTTACAGGGTCTGAAAAAATAAAGAGCGATTACGATATCGATGTTATGTACGACATTGCTAAAGTTGTTGGAAAACTCCAGATTTACGTTTCTCATCAACCGGTAGATTTAACCACGGCGTTGATTCCAAATGACGGTTCATTGGAGGAATCGTTAACAGGTATCATTTCTGAAGAAACAAACCTAAAACTACAAGAATCACTCCGGTATCTACATCAAATGCAGAAACAGAAGAATAAAAGGTTAGATCAAAATAGATCGTTCCAACTAGTTACAAAAGCAAAACCAACTACACCATATACCCAAATCAACTACAATTTTCTTGTTCACAATAGTGGCCAATTGGTGATAGATGCAACTAATAACCCAACATATGTCAACGGTGGTACAATGATGATCAACATCCCAAGAATGAAACTTAAAGATATTAAACAATATCTTTTCAACATTCTTTCTTACAAAATTCATGCTCTTTATTACAAAATAAATTATTATGAGAAATCTCACACAATCAAACTAAGAAACAACTATGACATGCATGTCATGTTCGACATCTCCGCAGCGCACGGCATGTTGGAGATATACATCGACCATGTAGGTGTGGATTTTATTATACCAAACTACATATGTTCAAATGCTGCCCTTGCAGAAATGATGGCCGATGTAATAACAGGTTACGAAGGTGAAAATGAAGATGAAAATAAGGAAGTAACACAAAATGATTTCACAAATGACCAAATGATTGAATGGGCAGAACAAGAACACCTGGAGAACGAGGAGATTAAGGAAATTGCCCTCCTCAGACCTAAAAGGTTCCTCTTATCTACTAACTACAATTAACATCATTTGTTAGTAGTACTCCATCATTTGTTAGTTGTAATCAAACTGTCTTATTAATATGCAAAATTTAATGTTTAATATATTATTTTAATTTTCTTTATGTATCAAATATCATGCCAATATTACATTACTCATCACATGTACTATGACATTTGTTTGATTCGAATATCTAAATTAGCACATCAAATCACTGACAATGTCCTTCATCTCATATGATTTTTCCCGAGTATATCATTGCCTTAGCTGGATGCTCACATGCTTTCACTGCTTTAAATGTCAAGGAATCAGTGGACCATTTTTCTCATATTATTTGAATTCTGATATCATTATTATAAAGCTGTGATAGCAACTACACATATTCGTAGTCTATATATATCTTCAAATTAATCTCTAACCCACACAATAAACAAACAATATTTCTCCCACACTAACATTATATGGGTGCTTCTTCAAATCAACTTAGAATAGATGTTATTGAGAGCATAGAAAGGGATCTACAGGATGAGATCACACTTGCACACAATTTGGTGACATAATTGAATTGTTACTTCTGACGAATGCGTGCACGTGAACCACGAATTAGGTTGGTGGAGTCTATGCAAATGACAACAGTTACTAGTTACGGGTTGCATACACTTCTTATGGCTCAAGAAGCAGATCAACGTATGTATGACAACTTGAATGAAGCAAGGAAAAATTTGATTATAACTATTGCTAAGAAGGAACGATTAATTCGTAACTACTGATCGATATAAATTATCCAATCCTGTAACAACATTATCTTGTTACTTTCATCTTTTGTGTGTTTCGTTGTTTTTAGTAATTCTAATAATAATATGCTTTTAATACAACCCTGAATGTATCGAGTAATTAATGTTTGATCATTTTGCACATCATAGTATTTAAATACTAATTTGCAGTTCAAAATATATCTCAAAATATATCTCAACCAGGCATGTACAGGAAATTCGTATATATTCTTTTTTAAACATAATATATTTTTCCTTTCTTTATTATTTTTTTCTATTATAACGTTATACAAAATTTGCGCATACTACATACCTACTCATTATTTAAACAGAAAACACTATACAATTATTTTTCATCCAAATCTTCACGAGTGTCATACTTTGCCCATTAATATAGTATTCAACATGGCAATTAAATTTTTTTCGCTTTATCACTACGCGAATAGCTCTTTAAAAACTACTCAAAATGCCAATAAAATTTTGTTAAATAAAATCATAAAGATAAACCAAACATGCGCAAAGTAGGGGTTACACACGGTTTTTACTAAGTTTTTAAACATTACTAAAATTTATTTCTTTACAAAAGTCAAAAAAAAAATTAAATAAAATGATACTCGGGTGTTAGAACCACCGAGTATGCATACTGTCAGAAAATAATAACTGTGGCGTCAGTGTGGGTCCAACCACCGGCTGACAACATCTGCCATTTGCAGTCCCTGAAATCAATGTTTTGACTTTTTTTTTAAACGGTTAGAATTGTGACGCGTGGCAAAACAATATCATTTTAAAAAAATCCCGAGCATCGTGGCCTTTTTCGAAACCCAAGAAAAGAGTGGCCTCTGCCAGAAAACATTCATTAATTGTGGCCTCTGCCGTAATTTTGTAATATTTTTTCATTAATTACTCTAAATTCTTTCATTTCCATGTAAAGATCAATTTCTTCACGAGTTTGTTCACCAACTCCGTCAAATGCAGATTCGCCTCCGTGAGCTTTGGCAATATTGTCAATCAATTCCATAATGAGTATTGTTTTTCCTACGCCAGCTCCTCCAAATAGTCCAATTTTTCCTTCACAGCGATAAGGGGCTAAAAGATCTACCACTTTAATTTCGATTTCAAAAATGAATAATTTTGTATCTAACTGTATAAAGGTAGGCACCGTTCTATGAATAGGAAATGTTGTGCTTTGATCTACAGGACCTAAGTTATCAAAGGCTCCAAGCACATTAAAACTTCGTCCAAGATTCGTTCCGCCGACTGAAACACTTAGCGGAGCTCGCGTAATAATTACATCCATTCCTATCGTTAGACCATTTGTAGCACTTGTAGCTACATAAAAAACACATACGCCAAATAAAAAGGTAAAACAATAGAGTATAAAAAATGTGAAGTCATGGTTTTGAACTTTTGAAGCTTGAAAACAACTTTTTGACTTGCGGCCCAATAATGAGTCCCAATATATACCAACGGCCCAAAATACCACATAACTAAATGAATGGAAATGATCTAACTAATACTCTCGATTAGACCCGACACAAAACTTGATCCGACACCGACACGAAAATTAGCAAGTACAGGTTGAGTCTAAAGAGATTTAAGTCTACCTATGAGCTATGTAACCCGTTTATTAAACAAGTCACGTTCACCTTAAGAAAATAATAAACGGGTCAACCCGTTTAACTTTTTTTTTAAAATTTAAAATTATTTATATTTTGTTATACATGTTAAAATAGGGTAAACAAGTCAACCCACAAACCTGTTTAACACATATAATGTGACAAGTTTTGTACTCGAAACCCGTTTAACCAATTGAACTAGCGTAAAATATTTAACCCGGCAAACCATAATATATACACGTCAAGTTAATGGGTCAGTTTTAGGTTATGTCTAAACGGGTTAGGGTAGATATTGGCGTGATTATTTAAATAGGTGAAATTCGGGTTGAGTTTTTCTGACCCATCAACCCAAACACCCAAACCCGCTAACCAAACCCAACCTGATTTACCACCGTCGAACAAACACCCCTAATGTCTATTTCTCGTTTCTACTTTAACACTCTGTTCTTGAGTTTTTTTAAAAGAATGGAAGAGAATAGGAAAGGAAATCATAAATTTTTTTTGTTCTCAAGTTTTTTTTTAGAAGGGAAGGATGAGGACGGGAAGGGGATAGGAAGGGAAGGTATTAGGTTTTATGTGTATTATTTATCACTCCAAATTTGAGATGGGGAAGCAAGTGATTAACAATATAGGCTTTTGTTAAATTACATTTCTACCCTCTTTTTTTATACGCTTCATCATTTTACCCTAGTTTTTACAGTGACGACAAATATACCTAGACTTGATGATCGAGCGTCACATTAGGTTCATCTCTGATCTTTTCAGCATTGTTATATTTTGATACTTTCCACATCCGTTTCTTTGCAATTGACATTGTTATTCACTCCGGCAACATATCATAAGGCTTTAACATAATTTAAACAAAAAAAAAACTACTAAATTCATTATGAATTCCATTGTTCCTAGATAGACCGCACATTGTTGTTGAGGACATATACACAAATTCATGAACCGTTAAAAAATAAGGTATATTGACAATTGATTTCATGTTTATTAGTGAATTTATTCTAATTGTTTTATTTGCATAATGACGTCAAAGTATTGAAGGAATGCTTGGGATTAACATGAACACTATAACAATTTTATTTGCCACCTTGTTAATGTTCTTGTTGCTAAGGATGCTAACATAGTAACCAATCTCACTCATTTTAATCTATACTAATATTTATTAGCTACTTTAAAATTTTATCAATGTATTAGTTAGACTAGTTTTTATGGTCGTTTTTGTAATCACAAAGTCCATGTAATGTAAGTAGTCTTACATGTTTTAATTCTTGTATAAATTTGTGTAGGGTATTTATGCAAATGAGGCATTTATTCATTCAATGGCATTCATTTTATGTATGGTCCTATGATGGCATCTTTGACCCATTGAGTTAGTTACGTCTTGTTTCTTTCTTCGCCACTAAATACAACTAACTACGTCATGCTATTTTTATGCCTTGATGTTGTTTAGCATTCTTTATAGTTTATATATATAGAGAACAACACATATAATTAGGGGTTAATTTAGTAATTATGTAAAGTTTCTTTTCCTTTCCTTACAACTTAAAAAGAAAACTCAAGAACATGAATTACTACTTTTGCTTTTCTTTCTTATATGATCCATTTGAAAGTTTATGGACATAAAATTAAATAGTCGTATGATATGATCGAACTCGAGATTACGAGATTGCACACAATACGTAAAGGGTTAATTTTATTTAATAAACGTATTTAATATATTTATTAAATTAAACCAAGCTTAACTAACGATCGTTAAATAAATTAAGAGTTAAGTTAAACGATCATTATAGAATTAAATAGAAGAAAAGAAGGAAACGGAAAATTCCGGAAGCCTCCTTTGGGTGGGCTTAGGCCGACGGCTACAAGGGCAAAAGGAGAAGAAAAAAAAAAGATTTTCTTTCCTAATTTGTTTTTAACTTGGAAACCTAGTTTTGCTAGCCTATATAAACAACCCTTAGCCCTCATAATTTTTTCCTATCCCTCTCTATTCTTTCCTGCGATCAAACCTAAAGGCAAACACCTTTTTTAGGGTTCCTTTTAACCTCTTGGTTTTGATTTCTTGAATCTAGTCCTAGCCCCTCTCTACGGTTGTTGGGTAGATTATTTCACAAGCGTAAAAGCTTCGTTTATACGTGCTAGACTATCGGTTAGCCCGTTGCATTACGTGTGTACAAGAGCGTAATATAGTTTTACTTTACACTATATCTTGGCACCGTTCTTCATAAACCCTAATTGTTGATTCAATTGGTGATCTTGTGGATGTTTGCTAGGATAAAGGTATGTAACCTAATTCGATTAATTATAATTGTGTTATTATGATCTTGTTAAATTGCTTCCGCTATTACGTGCTTTGATCCTTGCTTATGATTATATAATTGTTATGAACTTCATAAACCATCAGTGGCATCGAGAGCCGTTTTAACATGTTATGATTATCAAGATCTAACTTTTTAAACTAATGATGATTTGAGTTAAAATTACATGTTGTTTTTTAGGTTTTAACAAAATTAGGGTTTTGTTCTTTTTGTTTTTAAAAAATCGGCCTAGCTGAATTTTTTATTTAAAAAAAAATTTGTAAATCCTAAAATACATGGTATAATCTTTAGATGTTTGTATGGATTAATTATTATGTCATGTATGGTTACGATCCGTAGTATTTTAATTGTTAAGAGTATGTGGGAAATCCGTGATGAACATGCATGTTTTTCCACGGATCATATAATTTTATATGCTATTTGCTTTATTTGATTCAAAGATTTTAAAATTAAGGAAGACTTTTATGTTTATAAAAACCATAGATTTGATGTTCTTTGAATAAATTGTTATGCATGTGGCTATTTGATTTAGTTTTTTTGTACCTACTTGTTTTCATGCGCTTTTTTTCTGTGTTGTAAACAAGGGTAATTTTTTCCAAGAAAAATAATATGGACTAAATAATAATCAAATTAATGAATTGTTTTGAGATCTAAATTACATAGAATTGCGTTGACTGATAATTTGCAATGAATTTAACGGCCTACTCTTTTTTGACAAATTATAAAGTGGGTATAACGCACCGCTGGTCTTGTACCCAGTTAAGGAAGGAGGTGTCATGCCATTAGTCGCTGACCGAATTCCCGGCTCGCCTGTGCGTCAAAATTGAAATTACCTACGATTATCATTTGCATTATATCTTAAGGTTGATTTGCCGAAAATTCACATCCGAAACACAATGAATAAGGTTATTACTTTGTGCTTAGCCGAGTTCTAGAAAAAGTACGTTGTGAATAGTTGTGGGTAAAGTCTTTAATTGGTTTCACCAATACCTCAACTTGTGATTTATGGCGAAATATTTGACTCACCAAAAGGTTTACCAAAAGTTTTATAAAACTAATGCTATGGAGATGTATGCATGCTTCTCCATACATGATTTTGCCACCAAAATCAATACCCTTAAATTTAAGTCTTATGCCATCTAATTGTCGTCATATGAGATTTTGGACGATGTTGTAATGGAGAAAAAACTTCGTGACTGAATAAGATTGCACATGAATGTTTAACGTTCTTTAGATTAGTTGACTTAATTGAGTTACTCAGTGAGATATGGAAACTTAAGGCGTAAAGTAGGGATGAAACATGTTTACAATGCAAAATGACTTTTGGCAATGTAAATCCCTAAAAATATCTAGAAATTGCAAAATTTATTTGTCAACTATTGTTCGACAAGTTACCGTGTTGAATACATTTGTCACTACCAGATCAACTGATGTGATAAGTTTATGTCAATATGGATTCTAGTTTCAAGGAAATACTATGGTTTTTTATTACCGGGGTAATTTAATTTTCTTGAATGGTATTATTGAAAATACTAATATTTGAACTTTTTCTGTAGAAATGGCTCAACCCGAAAACAATATGACTATATGTTCTGCGTTCAAAGCTTTCTTTGATCGTCCTGAACTTACTGGCCCAAACTTCAATGATTGGTATCGCTCACTAAGAATTGTCTTGAGAGTAGCGGGTACTATCGATATCTTGACTACTCCTTATCTGGAGGATCTTGCTGAAGGAGCATCTGATGCACAAAGGCTTGAACACGCTGCTAATGTTAAAAAGCACTCTGAGGTGGATGCCTTAATGTTAGGGAAAATGGCTTCCCCACTTCAACAGAAGTATGAGCTATTTTCACCTAAGTGAATGCTTGATGAGATCAAGGCTATGTTCGAAAAGCCGCAAGCTGTGGAGATCTATGATTTGGTAGATGCTTTGCATAGTTGCAAGCAAGCTCCTGGAAAGTCTGTAAGTGCCCATTATATGGAGATGAGGGGTTATATGGAACAACTCATTGCACTAGGACAACCCTATGATCATAATATGACTATCAACTTGATCAATATGTCCCTTAACAAGGACTTCAATGATTTTGTTCGAAACTATAATATGCATTACACGGGGAAGACAGTTAATGATTTGTATGCAATGCTCATTGACTATGAAAAGGGGTTAAAGAACAAGGCATCTACTTCTACTCCTCCTGTGCTTTATGTACAAAAGGGTAGAGTGAATAAGCCAAAACCGCAAGCGAACAAAAAGAAAGGCAAAGGCAAGGGTGATAAGGGCAAACAAGTTGCGACTTATTCTAAACCTAAGCAAAACTTTGTCAAGAAGAATCAATCTTAGAAGGATGAGACTTGTCACCATTGCAAAGCAAGTGGTCACTGGAATAGGAACTGCCCTCTTTATCTCGATGAGTTGCGAGAAATAAAGAAGAAGGTTGAGCTTAGTGTTGCAGCACCTTCAGGTAACTTATTTATGATAGAGTTATTTAATCTTACATACAAATCAAATTCCTGGGTATATGATACGGGATGCGGTATTAACATTTGTAATACACTGCAGGGATTTGAGTTGGAGAAGAAGCATACCTATGGGGAACAATTTCTGTAAGTGGGCAATGGCGCACAAGCAGCGGTTGAAGCTATAGGAACATTTAATCTAGTTTTACCTTCGGGTTTAGTACTGAGTTTAAATAATTGTCATTATGCACCTACAATTGTTAGGGGTGTTATTTCCTTTTCGTGTATGTTGGATCTTGGATTTATTCACACTATTGATAATAATAGAATTTCTGTTTTCAAAGATGGTTTATTCTATTTTGATGCAATTTCCGTGAATGGTGTTTTTGAGATTAACATGCATGATAATAATTCCAAGAGAAAAAATAATTTTGTTTTTAGCATGAATAAGAAGAGAAAGTTAGAAAAGAACTCTTCCTATCTTTGGCATTGTAGACTTGCCCATATTGGGAAGACTCGCATACAAAAGCTTCAACGTGATGGTCTTTTGGAAATTATCAATGACGAATCATTTGATAAATGTGAGTCTTGTATCTCTGGAAAGATGACCAAGAAACCTTTTAATAACAATATTTAAAGGGCTACTGAACTACTTGGTTTGATACACACTGATGTGTGTGGACCACTTATACATGTGTCAAGGAAATGTACTAGCTACTTCTTAACATTTACGGATGATTATAGCCGTTATGGTTATGTTTATTTACTTAAGCGTAAACATGAGATATTTGAAACTGATAGGTGTGAAAACACCCATCCTTTTACGACTTATTGCTTGCTAAAACGAGACCAAAACGCGTATTTAATGTCATTTGTTTGGAATTATGCGTGGTTTGTGTTGTTTGTTGTGTTTTCAGAACCAACCGGATAAATATTAAAGAAAACATGGGATTGCACAGGTTTTATCGAAGAAAAAGACGAAAGACGAAGTCTATAGTCCAAGAGATGCAAAAGATTTGAAGTCAATGGGCCTATTTGAAGATTTATCGAAGAAAAGGACCAAAGATGGAAGATTTATATATGTCGAAGAACTCAAGTCTATTAATCGAAGAAATTAAAAGACGAGTTGAATTTATTCATCGACAAATCCCGAATCAGAATCGAAAACGTCAACTTTACTGAAAAGACGAGAAGACAAAAAGAGAGGAGAAAAGCCCACTCACCAACCAAGCCCAAGGCCTATAAATAGACCCTTCCCTTCACAATTTGAAACGAGTCTATTTTTTTCCTGTTTTTCTTTTCCTTTTATTTCGTAGGATACCAACACCCTTAAGGTGTTTGGTGATTTTTATTTTCCTTTGATTCCTTTATAGATCTTGTAAGTTTAATCTTTCCTTTTGTTTGTTAAACCTTAATCTTTCAATATCATCTTTCATTTAATCTTGTTCTTTCTTTTCTTATTGATTCTAAAGTTCTAAGGTTTTTATTTTGTTGATTTTGATCTTTAAAAACAAGTGGGTTTTGTGTTTTTGTTAATTTGGTTTGATGTTTATCATTAGTTAATGATTCGTGGTTAGTTTGGTTTAATCCTTAGAGTTAACTTGGTTGATTTTAGTCAAAAATCGTGTTCTTGTTGTTTCCCTGTTCCTCGCATCTTCTGTTTACCCAGATTCTGAACCAACAAAAACATTCCGAACCAACAGTTTAGCTATTTATTCTGAATCAGTCTTTGCATTCCGAACCAGTGTTTTATTCCGAGTGAGCCGTTTATTCCGGATCAAAGGTTTTTCCGAATGAGCAACTTTTATTCCGAATCAAGGTTTTCTCAAAATTATTCCGAATCAAATCTTTATTCCGCATGATCTCATATTCCGAACGAACAGATTTATTCCGAACCAGTAATTTATTCCGCATGAAGCTGTGTATTCCGAATCAAGTAAGTTATTCCGCATAAGCTAAGTTTTGTTAATATATTCCGAATGAGTGTACTTTCCAAGTCAACAAATATTCCGAACGAAACAATTATTCCGCATAAGGGATTATTCCGAATGAGCAAGGTTTTCCCGAGTCTTCTGTGTTAATTATTCCAGATCAAGAGTTCATTCCGAACGAAGCCTTTTTATCATTTATTCGGAACCAAATATTTATTCCGCATGAACTGATTATTCCGCATGAACTGATTATTCCGGATCAAGCATTTTATTCCGAGTCAGCTGATTTTCCATGTTAAGGTATTTTACTGTTTAAGTTTAATTCAAGTTTTATTTTCATTAATTGCTTTTAGTTTATTTTTATCAATTCACGCATTTACCTTTTAAGTAGATATAGATCAAAAGTTCCCCCTTTTAGTCACCAATTACGATAATTCCACTTTGAACCGTGATCAATTCGAGAAGATACCGAGAACGAAACATCGACAAATATAATTGGGTACGAGCAACACGACAAAAGATCTTGCAACAACTGTTTTACTAACACACTAAAAATCTGTTATTAAAATGGCGCCGCTGCCGGCTCTTTTCGTAAGGATGAACGGTTTTTTGTGAGAAAATTGGATTTTGAGATCCGTTCCCCGTGTACGTTATCTTCAAGTACAAAAATTTTCAAAAACCCATAAAAAATATAAAATTTTCAAAAATACAAAAAAATAAAAAACCTATAAAACCAAAAATATTTTCTCTTGCATTTTCTTTTTAGTGTATGCGTACTCGATCAACGTCTTATCCCGAGCCCGAGACTCTTCAAGATTTAGACATGGCCGGTGTACACAACAACAATAATAATCCACCCCACCCCAATAATGTACCCCCACCCAACCTACGCACTATGGAGGAGCTATGCCAACCTACGATGAATGGACGCGGAGGACCGATTGTGCTGATGCAAATCACGGCTCAGGAGTTTTCGTTGAAACACCACATGATCCAACAAGTGCAAACTAATCCATTTCGCGGATTGCCGGATGATGATGCCAACAAGCACCTCGACAAATTCATTACCATTACTCAAAGCATGAAGATTCCCGGTGTTTCTATGGTGTACTTCGCCTTCAACTATTTCCCCACACGCTTTCTCACCATGCCGAAAAATGGTTTGACCGTCTCCCAAAGAATTCTATTCATACTTGGGACGACATGACTCAACGATTTTTGTCGCGCTACTTTCCACCATCCATGGTCACGAGCCTTCGTAACCAAATTAGTGGATTCATGCAAGACAATGATGAATCGCTATTTGATGCTTGGGAACGATACAATAATTTGATCGACCGTTGTCCAAATCATAACATGCTCCCCGTCGCTCTTATTGATACTTTCTGAAATGGTCTCACTTTTCGTGATCGTGATACGATTAATGCCGCCGCCGGTGGTACTTTTATGAAAAGGAGACTGGAGGAGTGTAGAGAGTTGATCGAAAACATGACTACTCACCACAAGAATTGGGATTCATCCGCATCCTCAAGATCTAATCCGAGAGTCAATGTTTCATCTACTTCTTCCACCACCGACATGTCCGCCATGGAACGTGCTATTCTTGAAATTAGCAAAAGTATGCAAATTTTGGACACTAACCAAACTCAACAAGCTAAAGCCGTTGCTATTTCTTGTGAAACATGCGGTGGTCCTCATTCTTACATTGATTGTCCTTCTACCCAAGGCAATTTTTGTGAAACCGCTAACGCGGCATACGGTACCTATCCCACGGGAGGCTCTCAAGGTCGTCCTCAAGGAGACCGTAACTTGCTAAGTTATCGTTCAAACAACTATCTTTCACCACCCGGTTTTACTCCTCAAAACCAAAACCAACAACAAAGCTATAACCGAAATAACCAAAGCCAACCTCGTGCTAACAATCAATATCAATCCCAAAGAAACCCATACCCACCTCAAGGAAATTCTCAAGCTTACCAAGCTCCACCTCTCAATCAACCAACGGTGTTGAATCAAGACATCGAGACGTACATGAGGACTAATAGAGAGATGGTGACGAATCTTCAGAGTCAATTCATCAACTTGAAGGGAGACATGGCAAAACAAGGGAGCGATATTCGAGTCGAGCTAAGGAATGACATGGCGAAACAAAGCAGTGATATTCGCGCAGACATGAGAGACTCTTTCAGCACTCAAGCGGATAATATACGTGATATGATAGGTTCGCTTTTCCAAGGTAATCAACCCTCTTCTTCGGGTTCTCTTCCGAGTAACACCGTTGCTAATCCAAGAGGGGAGATGAAAGCAATTACCACTCGTAGTGGAAAAGGTTATACGGAACCCGAGCTTCCTACACCTCCACCCATGATTGTGAACAAGAAAAAAGAGCAACTTTCCTTACCTCCTTTGCTTTCTACCCCTATTCCTCCACCACCCGCGGTTGTGAGTGATCCTATTCCTCTAAAGCCTTCCTCTTCATCCGACATACCTTATCCTTCAAGGTTGAGGAAAGAGAAGCAAAAGAGCAAGGATGATATTCAAGTTTCAAACTTTCTTAAAATGTTTGAACAATTGATTTTTAACATCTACTTTGCCGAGGCTCTCACTCACATGCCTAAATATGCGAAGATGTTTAAAGATCTTCTAAGTGACAAAGAGAAGCTTCTTGACATTGCTCAGACCCAACTTAATGAGAATTGCTCCGCGGTTCTCTTAAGAAAATTGCCCACCAAACTTGGTGATCCGGGTCGCTTCTTGATTCCTTGCAACTTCCCGGAAGTAGAGAATTGCATGGCCCTAGCCGATCTAGGTGCTAGTATAAACTTAATGCCTTTAAGTGTTTGGAAGCAATTATCTCTCCTCGAGCTAGTCCTCACCAAAATGACTTTGGAATTAGCTAACCGTACGGTTGCTTATCCAGTGGGGATAGCCGAAGACGTCTTCGTTGGTGTTGACAAATTCACCTTCCCGACGGATTTTGTTGTCGTTGACTACAAGATGGATCCCCGTGTTCCATTAATCGTTGGACGTCCCTTCTTGAGGACCGGTCGCACTCTCATTGATGTAGCCGCGGGCGAAATAATCATGAGAGTTGGTGACGATAAAATTGTCTTCAACATGGGTAAGATTTCTAAGCAAACTTATTCATATGAGAGTGTTAATGCTATTGATGTTCTTGATGAGGCTTGTGAATAACACTTTAATGATGCTTGCAAAAGTAATCTTTCTTCTCTACCCAATGTTGAGACTGTTGCCTCAATCGCTCCATCAGTAACTCCTTTTGGAGAAAGTGACTTTCTTTTGGATGATTTTGAAGCTAGCTTGGGTCCACTTGATCTTAGGTATGATGATTCTCCCACCGATTGGGAAGAAGACATTCATACAATTGAGAAACTTCTCAATGAAGACCCTTTCTCTCCTCCTTCTCCTAAAGAGGTGACCAATGATGATCCATCATTAGTTACACCATCTATTAAGGATCCTCCTACTCTTGAGCTTAAGGACTTACCTCCTCATCTCGAGTATGTTTTCTTAGAGGACATTGATCAACTTCCCGTTATCATTGCTAAGGACTTAAAAGCCGATGAGAAACTCGTCTCATTGAAGTTCTCAAGAAACATAAAAGAGCTATCGCTTGGAAAATCTCCGATATTCGCGGAATTGATCCTCACTTTTGCACACATAAAATTCTCATGGAGGACGACTTTAAGCCCACCATTCAAAGCCAACGAAGGGTGAATCCTAAAATCCATGACGTTATCAAAAAAGAGGTTATAAAACTTCTTGATGCGGCCATGATTTACCCTATCTCGGATTCACCATGGGTTAGTCCAGTCCATTGTGTGCCTAAGAAAGGCGGAATCACCGTTGTGCCCGATCGAAACAATGAGTTAATTCCTACACGTCTCGTTACTGGTTGGAGAGTTTGTATAGACTATCGCAAACTCAATGATGCTACGAGAAAGGATCATTTTCCTCTTCCTTTTATGGACCAAATGCTTGAACGTTTAGCCGGTAATGAATATTACTGCTTTCTAGATGGTTTCTCGGGTTATTTCCAAATACCCATCGATCCCCAAGATCAAGAGAAGACAACATTCACTTGTCCCTATGGCATATTTGCTTACAAAAGAATGCCTTTTGGCTTATGCAATGCCCCCGGGACTTTCCAAAGGTGCATGTTGGCTATCTTCCATGACATGGTTGAGCAAACCATGGAAGTCTTCATGGATGATTTCTCGGTCTTTGGGGATTCATTCTCTTCTTGCCTTGCCAATTTAGAACGTATGCTTAAGCGGTGCGAAGATACTCGCCTTGTTCTAAATTGGGAAAAATGCCATTTTATGGTAAAAGAAGGCATTGTGCTAGGACATAAAATCTCAAAATCCGGTCTAGAAGTGGACCGTGCTAAAGTGGATGTCATAGCCAAATTACCTCCACCTTCAACCGTGAAGGGTGTGAGAAGTTTTCTTGGTCAAGCGGGCTTCTATCATCGATTTATCAAAGATTTTTCTAAAATCGCTCGCCCGATGACCCACCTCTTGGAAAAAGATACTCCTTTTATCTTTTCCAAAGAGTGTATTAAAGCCTTCAATCTTCTTAAGGATAAGTTAACTAAGGCACCGGTCTTGGTCACCCCTAATTGGGAGCTACCTTTCGAGTTGATGTGTGATGCTAGCGATTTTGCCATTGGAGCGGTTTTGGGCCAAAGAGTGAATAAACACTTCCAACCAATCCATTATGCTAGCAAGACAATGACGGGGGCTCAATTGCATTATACGACAACCGAAAAAGAGCTTTTAGCTATTGTCTATGCTATTGAAAAATTTCGCCCGTATCTTGTTTTATCCACCACCATTGTATACACGGACCATTCCGCGTTAAAGTACTTGATGACTAAGCACGACTCTAAGCCAAGACTTCTTCACTGGGTTTTACTCCTTCAAGAATTTAACATTGAAATTTGTGACAAGAAGGGAGCTGAAAACCTAGCCGCGGATCATCTAAGTAGACTTGAGGATCCATATCAAGGGGATCATCCGAACAAATAGATCAATGACTCTTTTCCCCTTGAGACCTTAATGTCTATTAGTGCAAATCTTGATGACACCCCGTGGTTTGCCGACATTGCAAACTACTTAGCGGGTGGTGTTCATCAAAGGGTTAACATCCAAACAAAAGAAAAAGTTCTTAAACGATGTTAAGACTTACTTTTGGGATGACCCTTTTCTCTTCAAACAATGCGCTGATTTGATTATTTGCCAATGTGTTGACGAACCGGCAGCTTTAGACATCCTCCAAGCTTGCCACAAAGGACCCACCGGTGGTCACTTTGGTCCCAACTACACCGCCAAAAAAGTGTTTGACTCGGGATTTTATTAGCCCACCATTTATCGTATTGCTCACGAAATGGTTAAACATAGTGATGCTTGCCAAACACAAGGCAAGATCACACATAAAGATGAGATGCCTCAAAATTTCATACAAGAATGTGAAATCTTTGATGTATGGGGCATCGACTTTATGGGGCCATTCCCTTCTTCTAAAGGAAACAAATACATCCTTGTCGCCGTTGACTATGTTTCAAAATGGGTTGAAGCAAAAGCTTTACCCACTAACGATACAAGGGTAGTTTGTAACTTTCTGAAACAGCTATTCGCTAGATTCGGTGTGCCTCGTGCCATTATTAGTGATCGCGGGACTCATTTTTGCAATGATCAATTCGCAAGAGTCATGGCTAAGTATGGTGTCAATCACCGTCTTTCCACTGCATATCACCCACAAACCAATGGGCAAGCCGAGATCTCTAGTCGTGGGTTAAAGCGAATTTTGGAACGTACCATGGGAGAGCATCGTGCCTCGTGGGCCGATAAACTTGATGATGCTCTGTGGGCTTTCCGTACTGCATATAAGACACCAATTGGTTGTACACCTTATCGTCTTGTGTATGGAAAAGCATCCCACCTCCCAATTGAGTTGGATCACAAGGCCTATTGGGCCTTGAAATGGGCTAATTTTGATATCAACAACGCCAGTGACTTCAGAAAAATCCAGCTCAATGAGTTAAACGAACTTCAGAATGAAGCTTATGAGAGCTCATTGATCTATAAAGAGAAGACAAAGCTCTTTCATGATGCTAAGCTCAAAAGCCAAGATTTCCATATTGGTGATAAAGTTTTACTCTTTAACTCTTGTTTTAAAATCTTTTCGGGCAAACTCAAATCTCGTTGGTCTGGCCCATTCACCATTGCTCAAATTTTTCCATATGGTACTATTAAGCTTGCTCAAACCAATGGCCCAAATTTCAAGGTGAATGGTCAACGAGTGAAGTTGTACTTTGGAGAGGACATCTCTAATGAGATTCCATCCCTCTCCACCTTTCCCTTAAATTAGTTTGGGAAGGAGTTAGGCTCGTGACTCGGTTAACAAAACAAGCGCTCCTCGGAAGGCAACCCGAGTATCTATCCCCCCTTTTCCGTTTTGTTTTATCCTAAGTGTTGGGGAAGCTATATAGGTTGCTTGTGTTTGTATGGTGATGTGATTACAGGGGTAAGTGCACTTTTGGAATCTTTGAAGAACCGTGCTCCCATGTTATCCGCAAATCCGGTTCTATCTCTCAACTATCGTGATTCAATTTTCTTCATTCTCTCATTTGAAATTGATCACTTTAGTTGTCTCCTCCTTAACTTGATTTAACCAATGTGCACAATGTCATAAGTGTAGGGGAGACTTTTCCCACATGCTTAAACATTGAGGACAATGTTTATATTAAGTGTATGGGAGACTTCTATCGAAGTTTTAAGTGGACTTTTCCATTAAAGTGCCTTCATTTAACCGGAAAATCATCTTTTTCGACATTTTTCAAATTTTTAATTAACTTTGGCCAAGTAGTAGTAATTTTTAAATTTATGTCTTTTATTTCCTTCCTTTTATCGTTGCTTCCATATGTATATATCCCATAATAAAGTCTAAAATAAAAGAAAAATAAAAAATATTAATAAAGTGGTGTAGCTAGTTTAGAAGTCTTTGATATATTAGGCCCGTTGTGATTATTTTGACTCAACCCGAATAGACTTATCCAAGTTTATTCAAGCAAGTATCCTTAACCATGTAGACCTTAATTGGTTTATTAGGCTAAGCATCCACGAGTCTCATTACTTGAGATTTTAAATTGTGGAGAACGAGAAATGATAGAGTCAATTATAAGTCGGTAATCTTGCATAAGCACACTTGGTGTAATTATTAGCTTTTCATCCCATCACTTGTAAATAAATAATTGCAATAAGTAAGGTCGTACGGTCTGAAAAATTACTTAGCTTCTAGCCCAAGATCGTATAAAAGTAGCTCGGTAATGATAAGAGTTCATAGCCAAGGCATAACTATTGAAGCGGGGCGCGAAGATTGGCGAGTCCGAAAAGGCCCTAACAAGGCATGAGGATTCCATTTTATTGCTAAAGATCCAAGATGATGTGAAAAGCATTATTCCCAAAATCAATATGAAGGATCAAGACGCACGACGAAAAGCAGTCAACTCCCATAAAGATCATGGAGAAGTATATCCTAAAAGACCCTAACAAGGTATGAGGATAACAAGTGGGCAATAGCGCACAAGGAGCGGTTGAAGCTATAGGAACATTTAACCTAGTTTTACCTTCGGGTTTAGTACTGAGTTTAAATAATTGTCATTATGCACCTACAATTGTTAGGGGTGTTATTTCCTTTTCGTGTATGTTGGATCTTGGATTTATTCACACTATTGATAATAATAGAATTTCTGTTTTCAAAGATGGTTTATTCTATTTTGATGCAATTTCCGTGAATGGTGTTTTTGAGATTAACATGCATGATAATAATTCCAAGATAAAAAATAATTTTGTTTTTAGCATGAATAAGAAGAGAAAGTTAGAAAAGAACTCTTCCTATCTTTGGCATTGTAGACTTGCCCATATTGGGAAGACTCGCATACAAAATCTTCAACGTGATGGTCTTTTAGAAAGTATCAATGATGAATCATTTGATAAATGTGAGTCTTGTATCTCTGGAAAGATGACCAAGAAACCTTTTAATAGCAATATTTAAAGGGCTACTGAACTACTTGGTTTGATACACACTGATGTGTGTGGACCACTTAGACATGTGTCAAGGAAATGTACTAGCTACTTCTTAACATTTACGGATGATTATAGCCGTTATGGTTATGTTTATTTACATAAGCATAAACATGAGATATTTGAAACTGATAGGTGTGAAAACACCCATCCTTTTACCACTTATTGCTTGCTAAAACGAGACCAAAACGCGTATTTAATGTCATTTGTTTGGAATTATGCGTGGTTTGTGTTGTTTGTTGTGTTTTCAGAACCAACCAGATAAATATTAAAGAAAACATGGGATTGCACGGGTTTTATCGAAGAAAAAGACGAAAGACGAAGTCTATAGTCCAAGAGATGTAAAAGATTTGAAGTCAATGGGCCTATTTGAAGATTTATCAAAGAAAAGGACCAAAGATGGAAGATTTATATATGTCGAAGAACTCAAGTTTATTAAACGAAGAAATTAAAAGACGAGTTGAATTTATTCATCGACAAATCCCGAATCAGAATCGAAAACGTCAACTTTACTAAAAAGACGAGAAGACAAAAAGAGAGTAGAAAATCCCACTCACCAACCAAACCCAAGGCCTATAAATAGACCCTTCCCTTCACAATTTGAAACGAGTCTATTTTTTTCCTATTTTTCTTTCCCTTTTATTTCGTAGGATACCAACACCCTTAAGGTGTTTGGTGATTTTTATTTTCCTTTGATTCCTTTATAGATCTTGTAAGTTTAATATTTCCTTTTGTTTGTTAAACCTTAATCTTTCAATATCATCTTTCATTTAATCTTGTTCTTTCTTTTCTTATTGATTCTAAAGTTCTAAGGTTTTTATTTTGTTGATTTTGATCTTTAAAAACAAGTGGGTTTTGTGTTTTTGTTGATTTGGTTTGATGTTTATCATTAGTTAATGATTAGTGGTTAGTTTGGTTTAATCCTTAGAGTTAACTTGGTTGATTTTAGTCAAAAATCGTGTTGTTGTTGTTTCCCTGTTCCTCGCATCTTCTGTTTACCCAGATTCCGAACCAGCAAAAACATTCCGAACCAACAGTTTAGCTATTTATTCCAAATCAGTCTTTGCATTCCGAACCAGTGTTTTATTCCGAGTGAGCCGCTTATTCCGGATCAAAGGTTTTTCCGAATGAGCAACTTTTATTCCGAATCAAGGTTTTCTCAAAATTATTCCGAATCAAATCTTTATTCCGCATGATCTCATATTCCGAACGAACAGATTTATTCCGAACCAGTAATTTATTCCGCATGAAGCTGTGTATTCCGAATCAAGCAAGTTATTCCGCATAAGCTAAGTTTTGTTAATATATTCCGAATGAGTGTACTTTCCAAGTCAACAAATATTCCGAACGAAACAATTATTCTGCATAAGGGATTATTCCAAATGAGCAAGGTTTTCCCGAGTCTTCTGTATTAATTATTCCAGATCAAGAGTTCATTCCGAATGAAGCCTTTTTATCATTTATTCCGAACCAAATATTTATTCCGCATGAACTGATTATTCCGGATCAAGCATTTTATTCCGAGTCAGCTGATTTTCCAAGTTAAGGTATTTTACTGTTTAAGTTTAATTCAAGTTTTATTTTCATTAATTGCTTTTAGTTTATTTTTATCAATTCACGCATTTACCTTTTAAGTAGATATAGATCAAAAGCTCCCCCTTTTAGTCACCAATTACGATAATTACACTTTGAACCGTGATCAATTCGAGAAGATACCGAGAACGAAACAACGACAAATATAATTGGGTACGAGCAACACGACAAAAGATCTTGCAACAACTGTTTTACTAACACACTAAAAATCTGTTATTAGAAACATTCAAGATATTTAAAACGGAAGTAGAATTGCAACTAGGAAAGAAGATTAAAGCTCTTCGTTCTGATCGAGGTGGTGAATATTTAAGTCAAGAGTTTAAAGATTATTTAAGTGAGAACGGAATTGTTCAGAAACTTACTTCTCCATATACTCCACAAAAAAATGGTGTATCCGAAAGGATAAATCGTACATTATTGGATATGGTGCGATATATGTTTAATCTTAAAAGTTTACCTTTATCCTTTTGGGATTATGCTCTAGAATCTGCTGTTCGTATTCTGAATATGGTTCCCACAAAGAAGGTTGATAAGATACCATATGAACTATGGCATGGCAAAAAGCCATATTTAAAGATTTGGGGTTGTGAGGCGTATGTGAAACGTGACTCTGGAGATAAACTCCAACAACGCTCAGTAAAATGTATCTTTGTAGGTTACCCTAAGGAAACTATGGGTTACTACTTTTATTATCCACCTGAGAACAAAGTTATTGTTGCTAGGTATGGAGACTTCCTTGAAAATGATCTTGTAAATCAAGAATTCAGTGGGAGAATTTATGATCTTGAAGAAATTCAAGAAGATACATTGCCTTCTGAAAATACAAGCGAAGAAACTCCAATAGAGCCAGAAAGTCTGGGAGCTCCACCAGAATTAATTCCTCCACGTAGGTCTGGAAGGACTATACGTGCGCCAAACAAACTATGTCTTAACATAGAGGATGATGAGGAGGAAGTAGGGGATCTTGGTGAACCTGCTAACTATCGATCCGTAATGCTTGATCCAGAAAAGTCAAAATGGATAGTTGCGATGAATGAGGAAATGAAATCCATGAAAATCAACGATGTATGGATTCTTGTAGATGCGCCTAAAAATGCTAAAGTAGTAAAAAATAGGTGGATTAATAAGAAGAAAACCGACATGGATGGTGAAGTACAATCCTATAAAGCACGTTTAGTAGCTAAAGGTTTTACTCCAACTTTTGGCATAGACTACGAGGAGACATTTTCTCCTGTAGCAGACTTACGAGCTATTTGGATTCCCATAGCTATATCTGCATACTATGACTATGAGATATGGCAAGTGGATGTTAAAACTGCCTTCTTGAACGGTTGCTTAGATGAAGACATCTATATGCAACAATCAGAAGGGTACGTGTATCCTAAATATCCAAAACGCGTGTGCAAACTTCAAAGATCTATTTATGTTTTGAAGCAAGCATCACGTCAATGGAATAAACGATTTGATGAAGAAATCAAAAAGTTCGGATTTATTAAAAATCATGATGAGCCATGTGTATATCGCAAAGCTAGTGGGAGTGATGTAGTATTCCTAATTTTATATGTCGATGACATATTAATCATGGGAAGTAACATTCCAAGACTTAAGGAAGTTAAGGATTATCTTGGTAAATGTTTTTCTATGAAGGATTTAGGAGATGCTGCATATATTCTGGGAATTAAAATCTATCGAGATAGGAAAAGACGGTTAATTGGTCTTAGTCAAGATGCTTATATTGATAAGATATTGAAGAAGTATAACATGCATAACTCTAAGAAAGGTTTTCAACCTATGGAGGTTAAGCATGAATTAAGTCATGAGTTAGATGAATCAACACCCAAAGAGGTGGCTTATATGCAGAAGGTGCCTTATGCTTCGACTGTAGGATCTATTATGTATGTTGTAAGATGCACAAGGCCAGATGTGGCGTTTGCTCAGAACTTGGTCAGTCGTTACCTACAGAATCCAGGAAAGATTCACTGGACTGCTGTTAAACATATACTAAAGTATTTGAGGAGTACGAAAGATATGTTTTTGGTATTTGGGGGTAAACCAGACACAAAACTGAATGTTACAGGTTTCTGTGATGCGTCCTGGCAATGTGATAAAGACGATACGAAGTCTCAGACGGGTTACGTGTTTGTCATCAATGGAGGAGCAGTTGACTGGAAGATAAAGAAGCAGACAACCATTGCTATGCATGCGACTCAATCAGAGTACATGGCCGCTTTAGAAGCTGCAATGGAAGCTGTTTGGATTAGGAAGTTTATTGGAGATCTTGGAGTGACGCCTTCAATTAAAGAACCTATTGATATATATTGTGACAATTCTGCTGCAATAATATTCGCCAATGATTCTGGAGGCGCCAGACACTTTAAATGTAGATATCACTACGTTCGAGAACAAGTTGAAGCTCGTGAAATAAAATTAATAAAAGTTCACATAGACGATAACGTAGCTGATCCTTTTACGAAGGCTTTGCCTAGACCAAATGTAGTTAAGCATGCCAAGGCTATTGGACTGCAACTAGCTAGTGAATTCATGCAATAAATCTGTGATTAGTATTTGGATAAAGGATGTTAAGACATTATTGAAGTGATGAAATAAATACTGAGTTTCGTTTATTTTATGTTATTTGATTTTGTATCCTATTTTACATGTTTTTAATCCATAAATAATGGTTATGTTCTAAATGTCCGTTGTCGATTAATAATATGGGAATATAATTAAACTAAGACGATTCAAAATAGTGACAAAGTATACTTAAAAGTATATTAGTCAATTTTGTATGATATTTGATAAATAAAATATTGGACTTATCCCAACTATATGATTTTACTTTATGGATCTTTGTCATTAAGTAAATCATAAATAGTTATCCTTAGACCCGAGATACCAGGGAACTACATTGAGTGTAGTGCATTTCTGTAAGGTAACCTAACGCTAAACGTAACTGATAGCTATAAGGGTTATTTTCAGAAGTGTTGCAAATTTCATAAGTTTCGCTTGTAGTCAAAATGCGATTTGTTTCCTTCAAATTATTTTGAAGTATAATACAGTTGGGCCCCTCGGGGAATAGTAAGATGTTTGTGTGGCCACACCTAAATTTGTTTTGGTAATCTTGCTATATCCGTAAACGAGAAACAGAATGGTTAATGAAGGAATGACTGAGATCCATATCCTATTAACGTTGTATTTGAAATGAAAGGATAATAATAATGATGAATCATTAAAAGGTTTTGTCCAGGAGACCTTACTCGAGTTGTACTAGTGACATTGCTAGTGTAACTAGGCGCTAGTCAATGTAATCACGATATTAAAATTTTGTCCAAGTGGGAGTTGAAAGTTTATGGACATAAAATTAAATAGTCGTGTGATAGGATCGAACTCGGGATTACGGGATTGCACACAATACGTAAAGGGTTAATTTTATTTAATAAATGTATTTAATATATTTATTAAATTAAACCAAGCTTAACTAACGATCGTTAACTATATTAAGAGTTAAGTTAAACGATCGTTATGAAATTAAATAGAAGAAAAGAAGGAAACGGAAAATTCCGGAAGCCTCCTTTGGGTGGGCTTAGGTCGACGGCTAAAAGGGAAAAAGGAAAAAAGGAAAAAAAATATTCTTTCCTAATTTGTTTATAACTTGGAAACCTAGTTTTGCTAGCCTATATAAACAACCGTTAGCCCTCACAATTTTTTCCTATCCCTCTCTCTTCTTTCCTGCGATCACACCAAAAGGCAAACACATTTTTTAGGGTTCCTTTTAACCTCTTGGTTTTGATTTCTTGAATCTAGTCCTAGCCCCTCTCTACGGTTGTTGGGTAGATTATTCCACAAGCGTAGAAGCTTCGTTTATACGTGCTAGACTCACGGTTAGCCCGTTGCATTACGTGTGTACAAGAGCGTAATATAGTTTTACTTTAAACTATATCTTGGCACCGTTCTTCATAAACCCTAATTGTTGATTCAATTGGTGATCTTGTGGATCTTTGCTAGGATAAAGGTATGTAACCTAATTCGATTAATTATAATTGTGTTATTATGATCTTGTTAAATCGCTTCCGCTATTACGTGTTTTTATCTTTGCTTATGATTATATAATTGTTATGAACTTCATAAACCATCACCATTCTCATCCCTTCCCATTCCATCCTGTTCTATTCTTTTAAAAATAACTTGAGAACAGAGCATAAGCCTCGTGATCAGTTACAAATTTTCTTCCGACACCGTCAATAAGTAAGTACAGTTACAATTTTGTTTTTATCATGTACTTTTATTTACATAATTGTTGTGATGTTTTATTAGATCATGTGGTGTTTATATATTGATGATTTACGTCAAATTAGGCTTTTGTTAATCAATTTAGGGCTACCGGCTCAACTTATTGCTCACTTGCCTTTCCATGACGTGTAAATAATAAGTTTTGATATATACAAAAAATACATAAAATTTAGGGCTCGGATAAGAAAAAACGTCTTGGTTAAAATTTATGTATGACATAAAATGTTCTGTACAAATTCACTATAGTATAATCCAAAAAATAATAAAAACTACTACTAGTTGATATTAGGGTTAATGGTCCGAAAATTGTATCAAACTTCACAATTATTGTTAGCCCGTATGATTAGTTGTATTAGTGTTTTGGGCTCAAGTCCGTATCTCGAATATTTCATAACATGTATTTATGTATACCAAATATTATTATTGAAGGCACAAACATTTTATCCTCTTACATGGTATCACAGCCATAATCATCGATCCCTAAATCAAAACCCTAACCCTAAATAATAATAAAACGCCTTTTATTTTTTAGATCTTTTGTTCCCGTTTTGTGTTTTTTCTCGGTAACAAACTGTTTAAAGTTCTGTTACTTGTTCTTGGTAACAAGTTTTTACAACTGATTGTTGCTTGTTCTTGGTAATAAGCTATTAAACCTATCTATGTGCTTGTTTTGAAGGTAACAAGTCTACTTCTTATTTGCTGTTTTTCAAAGGCACCCTACTTTCCACATTCACATTCACATTCTTGTTACCGAAAACATACAACATATACGCAAACCTACTATAAAAAAAATGTTTGCTACAACGACTTCACCCTATAATGTCTCTATTAAGCAATAAACTACCAGGGATAATTTATTGGCTAAAGTCATTGGCCAATTAGGGAATCTTGGAATAACAGGTAGTGGTGTAAATAATTTGGCCAATGCAAATATTGTTGGGGGATCCCATCAAATAACGCACTTGGCTCATCATGCAACATTTAGTCCACCTCTAAAATTTTTGCAGACAGTGGCATTCAATTTCGTTTTTCATGTCCAAAAACATCCCAACAAAATGGCAAGTCTGAACGCATGGTTCGTACAATCAATAACCTCATTCGAACCTTACTTTTTAAAGCCAATCTTCCACCAACTTTTTGGGTAGAAGCCATCAATCTGGCCACTCACCTATTAAACTTTTACCCTCTATGGCCATTAACAATGAAATACCTTATACCCGCTTGTTTGGAACAAATCCCGACTATAGCCTTTTACGTACCTTTGGGTGTTTATGTTACCCTCACCTTCACACCAACCACAAGCTTGAGCCACGTGCCACACCTTCCATCTATCTCGGACAAGCTTCTAATCATCGTGGGTATCATTGTCTTGATTTAAAAACAAATAAGATCATCATTTCTCGTCATGTTACATTTGATGAGACCGTTCTTCCTTATGGATCGACTCAACCCACTTTACCACCTACATATACCTTTTTAGACGACATACCCGATATTATCCTACCATCAATTCCCATCAATCCTGGTGTGCAAATCCCACCTGAACCCATCACTCCAATTCATAACACCCCGATCCAACACCACTCTGATGAGCCCAATTACCTACAACACCCCAACCACTATCATCAGCCCAAGTTCAAACCACCGAAAATCAAGCCCACTCACCACCCCCATCCACGTCCGCGGTCCAACAACACACGCCTACCTTAATTCAATCAGTCACCACCCAAAACGAACATGTGGCTCAATCACCTATTATTATACCTGATCCACCTCAAAACCCAAACCCTGTCTCAGTTCATCCCATGGTCACACGTTTTTGTGTCGGGACTAATCATCCAAATCCAAAATATAATTGTCATGTGTACACTATCTCACCGTTACCAAAGTCTTATCGCAATGCGTTTAATGATCCAAATTGGCAAAATGCTATGCGTGATGAATATAATGCGCTTATTAAAAATAGCACTTGGACTTTAGTACCTCGACCTGCGGACACCAACATTGTTTGTTATATGTGGCTTTTTTGTCACAAGTATTTGGCAGATGGTACCCTTAGTCGCTACAAGGCTCGTCTTGTGGAAAATGGTAGTACACAGATAGAGGGAGTTGATGTTGATGAGACTTTTAGTCCGGTGGTTAAACCGGGTACTATTCGGACTGTACTTAGCTTAGCTGCTTCTCGACATTGGCCGATTCATCAGCTTGATGTCAAGAACGCTTTTTTACATGGTGATTTATCTGAGACAGTGTATAATAAGTGTGTAAACACTTATCCTTTTGCCACTAAAATCAAGGAAAAACAAGACCTAATCATGTGTTTAATATCGTAAAAGTCGGAATTACGCGTGGTTTTGTGTTTTTGTGTGAAATAGGTACAAAAGATCAAAAGGAAAGAAAACACGGGATTTCACGGTCAAATGTTGAAGAAAAGTCCAAGAAAGAGACAAAGACAAAGTCAAAGAACCAAAAGTGTGCCAAAAATCACGAAAACCGGCAAATTCGACACGGTTTTAAAGAAAAGAACAAGGAAGCAGAAATCGAGCTCGTTTTAGTGGATTTAATATTATTAGAGTTAATTGGGCCTTGTGGGTCCCACATTTACTATTGGGCCCAAAAAGCCCAAGAAGGATGCAAGTTAACTATTTTCTTGGCAAAAGCCCATCAAAGGCCCAAAATCATATTCACAAGGGACGGATGATATTAAAACTGGGCCAAAAGCTCAATCTTATACCATTTGCAAAAAAACGGAGGGATTGTTTTGGGCTTCAAGGCCTAGTAAGGCTTCAAGATACACGGTTGAAGTGAATATATTTCACTTTCTTGGTCAAACCTCAACTCCCATTCACTTTTATTAAACATTTACCCACCCACACCCATTGTTATTCGATACAAACAAGAAACCCTCACTTTTCATCTCTCTCTCAAACAAAACGCAGCCACCCCTCCCAAACCCTAAAAATTGGGGATTTTTATTTGGTTAAAATCAAGCGAGTGATATACACGCATGGGTAATTAAATCCCCATTATTTTCAGAATATGAAGATGGAATTGATTTGGTGATGTGGTCCTTTTTCCCCTCTTCTGATTGGTTGTAACAAATCACCACAACCACTTCTCCAATAAAATCATGCCAACTCAGATTTCAGGAAACACAACTAGCACAAGTTGTCCATGCTGGCGATCCATGTAACCCTTGGTGTATTTTTAGCCGTAGATCAAGACATATGAAAGAGAGAAGAAGAATGGATGGTCAAGATCACTCTCCTTGCTCACCAAGTTTCACCAACAAGGTTTTGGGGTTTGCCTATAAAAACCCCCATCAAATGTGTAATCATTCGGCCATTATTTTTACTTTAATTTTATTTTATGCAAAATTAGATTTTAGGTTAAATGTAATTTTCTTTTTCCAGTTAATGTAATCTCTTTATTATTAATAAAATTTATTTTTAGTTTAATCTTGTGCCTCATTTTTTTTCTGTTTTTAAATTTGCAAGTAGATGTTTAAATCTGTTTATTAAATTAAAATTGTTAATTAAAAGTTTATATTAATTAATATAAAAGTAAAAAAAAAGTGGATAAACAAATTTCCCCCACTAGGAAGTTTTATGAATCTGTTTGGTTCGTGGTTCGAGTGGTGTTGATTTTTGATGGTGACGAAGGAAGGTGTTGATTCGGGTTAATAAGACGGCTCAGCGTCGCTCTTCTTCTCAACGGTTTTCGACACAAGGTTTTAGTTCTTTTTCTTTTTATAAGTCTTTTAGTGATTTGATTTATCTGTTTTTGTTGAAGTTTTATACGCTTTAGTCGATTAATAGTTTTTGAGTGGTTTAGATTGTTAGGATTATTTGATTTGAATCTGTTAGATTTGTTTGATATTGCTGTTCTTAACTGATTGGTAGAATAGGCTTTTATTAAGTTACTGTGATTTATAATAGTTGAGTAAGTTGATTGCTTATTTTAGTTGAGATTTGTTTTAGTCTGCTTAGTTTTTATTTGAGTCTGCTCATGGTTCGATTTGCTTGTTTTGTCATAAGTTAGCTTTACTGCCTTTAGTATAATCTGTTAAGTCGTTTTTTATGTCTGATAGTATTTGGTTTTCCTTTACTGATAATTAACTTTTGCTTATTTGATTTTGTTTCAAGTTTAGATTTGCTATTTTTTTAGTTTAGGAATTGTCTGCTTATTCTCTTGTTATGACTTATTAGCACTTGTTTGATTTTATTGAGTATTTTTTTATTTTGCTTATTTTAAGTTTTAGTGTAGATTTGCTTATTTTCTTGTTTAGCTATTTGCTTATTTGGTTCTGCTTAGTTTAGCTTATTATTGATATTCTGCTGTATTTGTTGCTTATCTTGTTACTCTTTCTGATCTGCATAGCCAACAGACTCATTTGGTCTGTTTGGTATTTCAGTTTATAAAAAAAAAATATATTAATCATTCAAAAAGTCTCCAACGGGACTCGAACCCATGACCCTCAGTTCAACTACTATACGTGATAACCAACTCATCTAGTGCTTCTTTTTAGTTTATCTTTAGTCTTTTTAATTAATATTTGTTTTGTTTAGCTGCCAGATTTTAATTAAGTTTTAATACAAGTTTAGTTTAGATAATTTTAATTAAAAGCTTTTAATTATATACTTTTACTAAGTAAAAATATTTTTATTACTTTTAGAAACTTAAATTGTTTTTTTTTCTAAAATTAGTTTTTTTTAAATTAGTTTTCAATTAATTTAGTTTTATTTAAAAATAGTTTTAAATATATTTCATTTAAATTAAAAGTTTTAGTTGAAAAATTAATTAGAGTAAATTAGATTTAGGTTTTATTTAAATTTAAAATAGTTTTCCAATAGTTTAATTAGTTTTAAATAAGTATTTTTAATTAAAGATTTTCCTTTTAATTAGATAAATTAGTTTTTAATTACATAGTTTTTCTTAAAAGTTTTTAAAATACCAAACAAAGTATTTTTACCAAGAACAATTAATCCACGTTAAATTTGATATCAATTCGAGTGAGTCGAGGAAACGAACTTAATTGACAAAAATCACTACATTAGTGTATATGCATCAACCTCCAGGATTTCGGGATTCTGTGCATCCTGATCATGTGTGTTTATTGCAGCGGTCTCTCTATGGGCTCAAGCAGGCACCTAGAGCTTGGTTTCAGCGTTTCGCATCTTATATTACTGGCAATGGGTTTCATCATAGTCGTTGTGACTCGTCTTTATTTATATACAGACAAGGGACGAATACTGCTTATTTATTATTGTAAGTTGATGATATTGTACTCACAGCTTCTTCTGAGACTTTGTTACAACACATTATTGCTTCATTAAATCAGGAGTTTGCTATGACAAATCTAGGTGCTCTTAATTATTTTTTGGGTATATCCGTTACACGAGATTCTTCTGGGATGTTCTTATCTCAAAAGAAGTATGCTATTGATATTCTTGAGAGGGCGCACATGGTTAAATGTAACCCTAGTCAGACTCCTGTTGATACTGAGTCTAAATTGGGTGATGATGGTGATCCAGTATCTGATCCGAATTTATATAGGAGTCTTGCCGGTTCTCTTCAGTACCTTACGTTTACCAGATCGGATATTTCTTACGCAGTAAAGCAGGTTTGTCTTTATATGCATGATCCTCGAGAGCCTCATTTCTCGGATCTTAAAAGGATCTTGAGGTACATTCAGGGTACTTTAGACTATGGGCTACAGTTGTTTGCGTCTTCTACTACATCATTAGTCGCTTATTCAGATGCAGATTGGGCTTGTTGTCCCACTACTAGGCGGTCCACTTCTGGGTAATGTGTATTTCTTGGCAACAACTTACTCTCTTGGTCCTCGAAGCGTCAACCGACAATTTCTCGTTCTAGTGCAGAGGCTGAGTATCGTGGTGTTGCCAATGTTGTTGTTGAGACTTGTTGGTTGAGGAATTTACTACGTGAGTTGCATACACCTTTATCTTCCGCTACGCTTGTCTAATGTGATAATGTGAGTGTTGTGTATTTATCCTGCAATCCGGTGAAACATCAGCGTACAAAGCACATTGAGATTGACATACATTTTGTTCGAGATTTAGTTGCTGCTGGGCAGGTTCGCGTTCTTCATGTTCCTTCTAGTTATCAGTATGCATATATTTTCATTAAAGGCTTGCCTTCCGCATTGTTTGATGAGTTTCGAACCAGTTTGAGCGTCCGGTTCCCTCCCCCTCCAACTGCAGGGGAGTGTTAGCCCGTATGATTAGTTGTATTAGTGTTTTGGGCTCAAGCCCGTATCTAGAATATTCCATAACATGTATTTATGTATACCAACTATTATAATGTATATTATAGCCTGAAGGATACGACGTCGTTTAACTTTTGCAATTGTTGTTTTTAGTATAGGGGTTGTGTTGTTTTGACAACCAACCAAAAGTAACTGCAGTCACTGAGACATTTTTTTTAATGTGACACATTATAAAACAAATAAAACTATTAACCATTTACTACTTCTTAATGTAAAAATTTACTTATAAAATATGAAAAATCATAAAAAATAGTTAAATTGCAACCAGATTATCCCAATAACGCAACGCTCTTCATATACGTATGATTTTATAAAAAATGTTGAAGCTTAATACATATTTTAAAAAATTCTTATGAAAATAATTTTTGCGGTAATTTGTTTCTTCCAAACAGTCTTTTGTATTAACGAGTCAACTACAAACGTTATATTTTACAAATTTATGTCATTTTAATATAACAAATTCCTTTTATCAAATATGAAGCAGAAATCTCAAGATTTATTAGAAAATATATGTGAGCGAAAAGATCTTTAAATTGCAAACAAAACAAGCCAAATATTACAATGCTTTTAACATACATATAATTTAATTAAAATTTTTTTTTACTCGAATATATATTTAAAAGTTTTCAAAACATACACATAAACTATCTGATAACGTTAAAATAAACCGCCAGATAAAAAGCATAATGTTTTATTTTTTTATTTGCCGCTATCTTATATAGCAAACTCTCTTTGACTAACATCTGACAGATTTTTCGAAATAAGGTATACTGACGACTGCATCTTCAGATTTCCACAAGAGAGATCAATATTAACACGCTTTTAAAAAATACGAATTTCTAAAAAATTACCCATAATCTATATACGAGCTTTAATAATCATCCAACAGTTTAATGAAATATAAATATGTAAAAGTACAAATGATCAAGAGGCTAAATATGACAAATGAATGAAATTTTAGTTCTTACGAAAATTATTACAAAATAGCTTCAAAAAAACAAAAAAAGATAATACCGACACAAAACACGACATTATTGCGTAAATAGTCTTTGAAATTTTTTTCTTCTTTTAAAGTCAACCATTGACACAAACAACCCTTTCCATTATAGGTCTACTGCACTATAAGTCTCACGTGATCCGTCGCAACGCGCGAGCTTAAAATCTCGTTATTATTTAAGGCACAGACATTTTATCCTCTTACAATTATTCGTTACTTGTGCATGTAAATTGTTCTTTTTCCTGTTTAACATAAACCTTTTAATGTTGCCTACTGTGGGTATCATGGCGGTTATAATTGGATAAATTTATAAATGATTATCCGTTCAATGTATCTAACTTATTACTAGCTCATACTGTAAGTAGAATTTAGTGAGCTAGTCGGCCTAGGGTAACATGTTGTCAGGCTGGTGAGTGGTGACTATCATCACTAGGATGTGATGTGAAACGTCTTCGTGCAAACAAGTAGGACATGCCCACATCAACTTTCCTAAAAAGAGGAGGGCTTTACCTCTGAGTGGTTAAACAACATGACAGTTGTTGGTACGACCGTAGTGGATGTCCTTCCACTGTAACTTTTACCCTACTTGGATACAGATCATAACCTAGCTGGTTGTCCAGGCATGACATTAATGGGCTAAATCTACCCCCCAGCCTTGTTATTTTATTTCAGATTGATCATTTTCACGAGGCCTTGTTTGAAACCTATCAATAAACATAAAATAACAGGTCTAAAGAAGCAATGGGTTATGTTTAATGATTTTTTTACTATTTATGTTTTTCTTTTTCTTTTTTTTTAAATGTTTTATGGTTTTTGTTAATCTCCAATCCGAGCTTTCGTGATTTCACCGCTCGGATTGCGGGGAGTATTAGATGGTAATGGCCCAAGCCCGGTTGTGAGGAAGAGTCCATTAGAGTTTCATGTATCTTGTCATATAAATGCATATCAATAATACATAACACCTTACGGGTTTTCTATCTTCTTACAATTTTCACCAAAATTTATCAGACAAACTTCACTTTAGTTGGGCCTTATATTAACTCTTGTTTATGCAATACTATATTGCTTTTGTAAAATGTTACACATATAAGTTTTTAACATGTAACATTATTCGTCGTAAAATTTAAGTCAAGATTTTTACCTCAGATGCAATGCGTGAGTAAGCTTGTAAAATTATCATTTTGATAAGAGGAATAAAAACTTCATCCAAACTACTTACTAACTCACTTGGTGATTCTCAATAACTTAGTCGCCGTGATTTTTTTTCCCACATTTTCCCCCATCAACAATCACATCGATTATGTGTAACACCAATTGACAAATTTCAATACATTTTTTGAAAGTTTATGGACTTAAAATTAATAGTCGTGAGATAGGATCGAACTCGGGATCACGAGATTGCACACATAACGTAAAGGGTTAATTTATTTATTAAATATATTTTATATATATTTATTAAATCAAACCAAAGCTTAACTAACGATCGTTGACAAATAAAAGTTAAGTTATAACGACCGTTATGGAATTAAATAGAAGCTAAAAGAAGAAGGAAAAATTACACAAACACCCCTTATGGAGGGTGTTGATCGGCGGATTATAGAGGGGGCAAAGGGAAACTTTTGTTTCCTAAATTGTTTATGACTTGGAGCCCAAGGTTTGCTTAGCCTATATAAACAAACCCCTAGCCTCATAATTTTTCATCCCCTCTCTCTTTTTCTTCTTTGATCGCCGGCCACCCCAACCCACCTTAGGGTTTCGTTTGGTTTTCGATCAAGTCTATTTTTATCTAGTCCTAGCCCCTCTCTAGGGTTGTTGGGTAGATATTCCATAAGTGTTGAAGCTCGGTTTGTTCGTGCTAGACTCACGGTTAACTCGCCGTATTACGTGTGTACAAGAGCGTGATATAATCTTCCTTTAGATTATATTCTTGGTGGTGTTCGTGATAAACCCTAGTTGCCGTTCGTTCCGTCGTCTTGTGGATGTTGCTAGGATAAAGGTATGTAACTCTAATCTTGATTAATATAATTGTGTTAAATTAATGATCTTGTTAATCGCTTCCGCTATGCGTTCTTTGATCCATATTAGGGTTTTAAATAATTGTTATGAACTATATAAACCAACAGTGGTATCAGAGAGCCGTTTTAACATGATTATAATTATCAAGATCTAAAGTTTTTTTAACTAATATTGATTTGTGTTAAAAATTACATGTTGTTTTTTAGGTTTTATAAAAATTTGGGTTTTTGTTTTTTATTATTTTTAAAATCAGATATGCCGAATTTTTTATATAAAAAAAGGTTTTTTTTGTAAACCCTAAAATTACATGGTAATTAACTTTAGATGTATGCATGAATTAATTGTTATGTCATGTATGGTTACGATCCGTAGTGATTTAATTAATTGTTAAGTGATTTGGGTGGAATTTTGATAAATTGCATGATTAATTGTTATGTTGTGTGAATTCATTTTTCGATCCGTAGAGATTTAATTGTTAAGATATGTGGGAGATCCGTGATGAACATGCATGTTTTTCATGGATCATATGATTTTATGTGGTAATTGTTACGTGTTATGCTACATGCTTTATTTGATTCAATAAATTTAAAATTAGGGAAGACTTTTATATGAATATATAAAAACCTAGATTTGATATTATTTATTGAATAAATCGTATACATGTGGTTATTTGATTTATTTATTACACATATAAATTGTTATTATGTGTTTATGATTTAGTTTTTTTTGGTACCTACTTGTTTTCATACGTTTTGTTTTAATTGTATGTTGTAAACAAGGGTAATTTTACAAAAAAATTAACATGGACTAAATTACATAAAAATTAATGAATTGTTTTTGAGATCTAAATTACATATGATTTGCGTTGATTAGAATTGCAATAGCAACTTAACGGCCTACTCAATTTTGACAAACTATAAAGTGGGTATAACGCACCGCTGGTCATGTACCCGGTTAAGGAAGGAGGTGTTATGCTTCAGCGCTGACTAAATTCTCGGCTCGCCTGTGCGTCAAATTGGAATTACCTACGGTTGTTATTGGTATAATTCTTTAAGGTTGATTTAACTACATTAATTCACATCCGAAACACAATGAATAAGGTTATTGCTTTGTGCTTTAGCTGAGTTCTAGAAAAAAGTATGGTGTGAATTTAGTTGTGTGTAAAATCTTTACTTGGTTTAACCAACACCTCAACTTGCAAGTATATAATGAACTTTTAGTCTCAACAAAAAGTTTACTAAACGTTTTATTAAACTTATGTTATGGAGATGTATGCATGCTTCTCCATACATGATTTTGACACCAAAATCTATACCCTAAAAATTTAAGTCATATGCCCTCTAATTGACGAACACTTGAAGTTACAATTGTCGTCATATAAGATATCGGACGATGTTGTAATGGAGAGAAAACTTCATGACTGAATAAGATTGCACATGAAGGTTTTACGTTCTTTAGATTAGTCGACTTAATTGAGTTACTCAGTGAGATTTGGAAACTTAAGGCATAAAGAAGGGATGAAACATGTTTACAATGCAAAATGACTTTTGGCAATGTAAATCCCTTAAAAATCTAGAAATTGCAAATTTGTTTGTCAATCATTGTTCGACAAGTTACCATCTTGAATACTTTCATTACTAGCAGATCAACTGATGTGATGAAATTATGTCAATTTGGATTCTAGTTTTCAAGGAAAATACTATGGTTATTATTACCGGGGTAATTTTATTTTCTTGAATGGTATTATCGAAAATACTAAAAATTGAATTTTGTAAATTCTTTTGCAAATGTATTAATGCAACGTTACACCGTAAACGTGGGTTATTCATTTATTGATCTACAAACCGTATGGTTGAGGATAGAGTCAATTTACAAATGAAAGATAAACCTAAAACTCTTTTTCATGAGTAAAGAAGGAGTAATAAGGATTTTAGAAATGTCAAATTCAAATCCGTAACTCATAGCAAACTTTAATAGTTAAGAAAAGTGCATATTTTGAGTTATTAAAAGTTACCGCTAATTGGTTATAAGGCAAACTAGCATATTTGTCTAGTAGTTGTGCTTTGACCATTTATAGGCACTACATACCATTTTGGGGTTGGTAGACCTATTAAGGAAGAAATTGCATGTCAAGTCTTTCAAGTTAAAAATCATTTGATGGATAAGTCATCATTTACGAAGTAGAGTACACTCTTAAACACTATAAATAATTGTTACGAATGTGTTTTTCAAAAGTGTAAGAAAGTAAACACAACACTAATTATTTTCACCGATTATGAAACATTTTCAATGTTGTCAAGTTCAGTGGGAGAATTGTGTTGTATTACTGATTTTGAGTCTATTAAAACATTCTCTAAGTCAGTGGGAGTCACAAGCTTTGTTGTCTTGGTAATAACCCATGTTATCTTTAGTATGTCGTAAGATAATTACTTTCGAATTGTTGACACTAATATCTTCAAAGATAGTTATGTACTGATTCTTGTTGATTAAGTGGTTCTACATCTACTTGTAAAAGCTAATATATGTGGCACAATCATATTTAGTATAGACGAACGTTAGACGTGATGTTTATCTTATATATGAGGTTGTTCCATGCACAAGTGGGAGAAATGAACATTGTGTTCAAGAAACAACTCATAAAGATATGATTCTCTTGTCTTTAAGATAAGAGAAGAACAATCGAATTAATATTTAGATCATGTGTCAATATGATTAGAAGACTACTTAAAAGTATATATATCATTCACATTAACACTTGTTGTTTTGATTTAGTCATGTAAGAGCTTGGACTAAATTGTAAACACAAGGGTAAAATATCCACATGTCGTAAGATCGGGCATGGAATGTTTTGAAGTTTCTTAAAAATGGAAAAATTCCTTGAATGACATAAGATACATAGAGTAATCTTATACTACTAATGAAACCTAGTGGTGTTCATATAATAGTATATGAGTGAATTAACTTGAAAAGATTAATGAAACCTAGTGGTGTTCATGATTACTTTAGTTATACATGTTTATGATTTATTGAATAAAGTCACAAACATAAAGTCTTGGAAGACGTATAATATTAAGTAAGATGTTAATGTGTTGTCTCTATTTTACTAAAGACACATACATGAAACGTGTAATGGACTTATAACTTTTATGAAGTGACTTTGTATTAAAAGTACTTGAGTTATAAAGCATACAAAATGGTTAGGAAATCTATTATACCATTAAGATGATTTAGTTGGTATATAGATAAACCGAAAGATATATATTTATCTTAAATATTGTTAAGATTGACTTACAATATTTTCCTAAATAAAATACATCATTGTTATGGTATGTTCATTAGGAGAATCAAAATTCTCAATATGATGGTGATGATTGATTCAAGATAACTATATCTTCTTTTTTTCCAAAAGATATCAAGGTTAGAAAGTTGAGTATGACTTGAGCTAAGAAGATTAATAAGATACCATTATATATGGAATGTGATGAATCACGTTATATCTTAAATGGAGTTTGGATTTTGCTAAACTACTTATGAAGTGGATTGTTTAGAAAATAAAGAGTATGGAACGGCCATTGTGTTTTGTAATGTCCCATATAGATAAACGTTGGAGTGTTGATCTATTTGCTATGTATTTAAAGAGTAATTTTAAGTTACTAAAAGCAAGTGGGAGTTTTGATTTTGAAAGATAAAATTACAAGATACATGATCTTCTAAAATACACTAGTAATTATCATGAGGTAGACGTGTAAATGCTAAACCTCAAGATAAAAGAATTTACGTCATAGGTCCGTAAGGATATCTCGGATATGCGATTTATATGCTGAGAATTATGAGTTACAAATAATTGTTGTGATTTGTTACCAAATATTGACTTGGGTAAATTACTCATACTATGATTGTTATAGATGTTGTCCAACAAGATAATCAAATTCTGGTTTTGGTTTATCTTAAATAGTTTGACTAGAAATTGGAGATAACTTTCGTCAAAGGAAGAAAAACGCCAATTGTAGTGGTTTAATCTTTGTGTCGAAATTATATGGACAAAATTGAACACATATTTAATGTATGAATAGATTATCACACTTAAGTAATTAATTGTGATTGAGTATTCTTTCCTAAACGCATTAAATGTATAAAGATTTTGATGGTCATATTTTAAATTGACAAATTTGGATATGTATGAACTATTTCTTGAATGACTACTTGAGAAAGGACTTAAGTAATCGAAATGAGTTTATTATTTCAAAATATAAAATCTTTGGAAAAGTACAAAATGCAATTATCCATGAAAGGATAAAAGCATGCATCTAGGCGATTATTCTTATGTTTAATTTGAAATCCAAGATTGGATTTAAATTTAAATAAGATGATTTCTAAGTATTCCTAAAAGCTAGTGGGAGTATTATGGTTATTTTCTTAATTGTATGTGTCAAATAGACATGTAAGAAAGTAAGTTTTCATTCAAATTAAATGTTGAATTTGTTTACATTTGAGATGAAACTTTGCTTTGGAGATTTAGAAAATAAGATATACATAACCTTGGGACAAATAAATTTATGCGGTGGAAATACAAAGTAATATGCCATGTAGTTAGTTTACATGGATATTTAGGACATGAAGAAATCTAAATCTGGTTTGAGAAATTTTCATGTGTGTCGTGTTGTATTTATATCATGCTTAAAATACATGATGATTTGAATATATTAATCTATTTAAGAAGTTATTAAATAACTTGTGTAATGAATATTCTGGAGGAATATGTTTGGAAATAGAATAACATCCTAAATCTTGGATCGGCTTCCATATTCTATAGATGAATAACTTGTCAAATCGTTGTGCAAATTATCATAACCAACAAACTTGAAGGTTTTGGTTGGAATCAAACATTACATAATAGATATTAAAGGTAACGTATTTATATCTTTTATGACAAGTTGTAAAACATGAAAAGATATAATTGAGGTAACACTCAATATTAGTCATGGGATCTTTGGAGATGACATGTTGATTAAAGTTGCATTATACATTAAAGAATTAGAATACTTTGAACTTCAAATGTGTTTTGGAAGTTTAGGAAATTGGTGATCAAGGATGTTTCACAATTTTGATACTATGTGGCAATATCAAATTATTTGAGTGCACATGTACAAGAGTTTCAATGAAATTGAATTCTTGAAGAAAGTATTCTCAAAATTCCAATAGGTCAAGATTGGTTATTTTATGCTTTGCCAAACAAGTATGAATGTCATTACTAGAGGCATGATGCATGTACCAGTTTTATGCATTGATCTATTTTTTAGTATTTGGATAAAGGATGTAAGACATTATTGAATTGATGAAATAAAGATTTGATTTCGTTTATTTTTCTGTTATTTGATTTTGTATCCTATTTTACATGTTTTAATCCATGAGCATTATGATGTTTCTAAATGTCCGTTGTCGATTAATAATATGGGAATATTATTAAACTAAGACAATTCAAAATAGTGACAGAGTATACTTGAAAGTATATTGGTCAATTTTGGATGATATTTGATGGATCAAATATTGGACATATCCCAACTATATGATTTTACTTTATGGATCTTTGTCATCAAGTAAATCATAAATAGTTATCCTTAGACCTGAGATACCAGGAAACTGTCGTGGATCTAGTGCATTTCTGTGGAATAATCTAACGCTAAACGTAACTGGTAGTTATAAGGATTATTTCCGGAAGTGTTGCAAAGTTCATAAGTTTTGCTTGTAGTCAAAATGGGATTCGTTTCCTTCAAAATTTATTTTGAAGTATAATACAATTGGGCCCCTCGGAGGAGTAGTAAGATATTTGTGCGGCCGCACCCAAATTTGTTTTGGTGATCTTGCTATATCCATAAACGAGAAACAGAATGGTTAATGTAAGGAATGACTGAGATCCATATCCTATTAACGTTGTATTTGAAATGAAAGGATAATAATAATGATATAATCATTAAAGGTTCTCGTCCAGGAGACCTTACCCGGTTTGTACTAGTGACATTGCTAGTGTAACTAGACGCTAGTCAATGTGATCACGATATTAGAATTTTGTCCAAGTGGGAGCTGAAAGTTTATGGACTTAAAATTAATAGTCGTGAGATAGGATCGAACTCGGGATCACGGGATTGCACACATAACATAAAGGGTTAATTTATTTATTAAATATATTTTATATATATTTATTAAATCAAACCAAAGCTTAACTAACGATCGTTGATAAATAAAAGTTAAGTTATAACGACCGTTATGGAATTAAATAGAAGCTAAAAGAAGAAGGAAAAATTACACAAACACCCCTTATGGAGGGTGTTGATCGGCGGATTATAGAGGGGGCAAAGGGAAACTTTTGTTTCCTAAATTTTTTATGACTTAAAGCTCAAGGTTTTCTAAGCCTATATAAACAAACCCATAGCCTCATAATTTTTCATCCCCTCTCTCTTTTTCTTCTTTGATCACCGGCCACCCCAACCCACCTTAGGGTTTCGTTTGGTTTTCGATCAAGTCTATTTTTATCTAGTCCTAGCCCCTCTCTAGGGTTGTTGGGTAGATATTCCATAAGCGTTGAAGCTCGGTTTGTTCGTGCTAGACTCACGGTTAACTTGCCGTATTACGTGTGTACAAGAGCGTGATATAATCTTCCTTTAGATTATATTCTTGGTGGTGTTCGTGATAAACCCTAGTTGCCGTTCGTTCCGTCGTCTTGTGGATCTTGCTAGGATAAAGGTATGTAACCCTAATCTTGATTAATATAATTGTGTTAAATTAATGATCTTGTTAATCGCTTCCGCTATGCGTTCTTTGATCCATATTAGGGTTTTAAATAATTGTTATGAACTATATAAACCAACATTTTTAAATGATTATCAATTCAAATGTAACAAACTTGGCTCGTATTCTACTAAAACTTCACGAGTTAGCCACTTAGGGGCGGCCTAATGGTCAAAGGATTGTGACAATGATCACTAATATGTGAAAGGTCTGCAAGTTCAAATCCTACTTGGTGAAAATAATTTGCTCACACCAACCTTCCCAAAAAGGAGAGAGCTTTACCTAGTTTCTGTATGTGTGACGGTGGGCTCAAACCCAAAAGAATACAAACATGCTATAATATGGATGATGGGCAACAGTAATTCGATAGAGTTATATATATATAAACACTTGCGACTATTATCAACCTCATACAAACCTAAGAGTAGAGCGTAAAGGGTAGCGTTCTTTCCTACTTAGGAATAAATTATATCCCCTCTTGATCACTCTACCTATCTTATTTTTTTGTATTGGTAAATTTGTATTATAAGTTGTGTCATGCATTAGGAATTCATTGTTGTCAATAAGTCCATCATTTTGTTAGTTTCTCTACATTTTGGATCAGAATAAAGGTTGTATAGTAGAACTTTCAATAAAATTTCGTCCTTGTGTTTCGAAAGTAAGAGGACACTACAAGAAAACTAGGAACAGGTGACCGGAGTTTCCCAGGGATAACCACTTTTCCTTGGCGACAACGCTGACGTGGCAAAAAAGCAGATATACTTTTTGGTCAAAGTTTGACCGAAGTTTCTCAGGCGACATGTCGCCGGGGATACACCGTCCAAAATCAGATGCCAAAGGAAAGAGCGGGAATTTTTCCCTCCCACTTATCCCTAGCGACATGTCGCCAGAGAAACTTCGTCCAAAATTATCCCTGGCGACATGTCGCCAGGGAAACTTCGTCCATCGTAATTACCATTAATTTTTTTTATAATAACCTGCCAAATTTTATCCCTGGCGACATGTCGCCAGGGAAACTTTGTCAAACGTAATTACCTTCAAAGTTAAGCAGAAAATGTGTGGCGGGCTTTTACCCGCCAAATCTCAAAAGTTTCCCTGGCGACATGTCGCCGGGGAAACTCCCTGTCATATATATAATTAGTTTTTGCTTATTATGAAAAATTATTAATTATTCCATATAGTTATTATTTTAACTATCGATCCGATGTTATTTTATTTTTGCGATGTTTATATAATAAAAATGAGAGCTTTATGAAACAAATATTTATTTATTCCAAATAATTATTATTTTAACTATCGATCCGATGTTATTTTATTTTTGCGACGTTTATATAATAAAAATGAGACATTTATAAAACAAATATTTATTTATTCCAAATATTACACAAAACCTTTTGTAATATCACATGGGAGACTTACAGACAAACACTCCTAAACATAATTATATTCGTCACGGACACTTAAACACGCTCTTAATTAAACATGGATATTACAACGATATTAGACTCGTAAACACGGAAAAAACACATCACAAACTAGTTCAAACTAAGGTTCCCCATGTCATCGTAAAGGTCGTGAAGTAGTGCAGCTGAATCCATTGTGTGCCTATCGGGGTTGCGGTACAACTCTACTGTACTCTCAAGTACCTTTATTTTTCCATTCAAGAGCACACAGTTTGCACACGTTGAAGAGCTTGGAGAAGAAATTGGAGTCCTTGAAGGTCTCGAAGAAGAGCTTGGAGGAGAAAAGCTCGTTGAAGGTCTTGAAGAAGAGCTTGGAGGAGAAAAGCTCATTGAACCTCCAAGAGAATTGTTTAGTAGTTGGACGCGTTCGTCTTTCCATAATAAAAATTTGCATCCATATGAAACTAGAGGTTGAACTCGTGAACGTGGACAAGCATAGTACAGTCTACCAAAGGATTCAGTTTGCCACGATTCTCGAAGAACTACATCTCCATGTCCACACTTGTATGGAAAAGCTTCATGCTTCAACATCTTCATAATAACATTGTGTTTGTGATGATAGGTGTGTGTGTGATCTGCTGGTGGTTGTGATGATAAGGAGTATGTGTGGTTCTTTTTTTATGCTAAAAAAGTGAGGGAAATTGTGAACATTTTCCCTCCAATGTTTTCTCTCCAATATTTTCCCGCCAATGTTTTCCCTCCAATATTTAGATGTTCAATTGACCACCCATCCATCAAATCCATCAGTTGAACAAGTGTTGCATACTGAAACCTCATGCATGAGTGTATTTGGATGAGTCGGTATACATTTGTTAAACGTTAGATGTCCAATGGATGAGTCGGTATGTGTTGGTTACACGTTAGATGTTCAATGGATGAGTAGACATGTCTTGGTTACACGTTAGATGTTCAATGGATGAGTCGGTATGCATTTGTTAAACGTTAGATGTTCAATGGATGAGTCAGTATGTGTTAGTTACACGTTAGATGTTCAATGGATGAGTAGACATGTCTTGGTTACACGTTAGATGTTCAATGGATGAGTCAGTATGCATTTTTTAAACGTTAGATGTTCAATGGATGAGTCGGTATGTGTTGGTTACACGTTAGATGTTCAATGGATGAGTAGACATGTCTTGGTTAAACGTTAGATGTTCAATGGATCAGTCGGTATGTGTTGGTTACACGTTAGATGTTCAATGGATGAGTCCGTATGCCTTGGTTACACGTTAGATGTTTAATGGATGAGTCGGTATGCATTTGTTAAACGTTAGATGTTCAATGGATGAGTCGGTATGTGTTGGTTACACGTTAGATGTTCAATGGATGAGTCGGTACGTGTTGGTTACACATTAGATGTTCAATGGATGAGTAGACATGTCTTGGTTACACATTAGATGTTCAATGGATGAGTCGGTATGCATTTGTTAAACGTTAGATGTTCAATGGATTAGTAGACATGTCTTGGTTACACGTTAGATGTTCAATGGATGAGTAGACATGTCTTGGTTACAAGTTAGATGTTCAATGGATGAGTCGGTATGCATTTGTTAAACGTTAGATGTTCAATGGATGAGTCGGTATGTGTTGGTTACACGTTTGATGTTCAATGGATGAGTCGGTATGCCTTGGTTCCACGTTAAATGTTCAATGGATGAGTCGATATGCATTTGTTATATGTTAGATGTTCAATGGATGAGTCGGTATGTGTTGGTTACACGTTAGATGTTCAATGGATGAGTCGGTATGCCTTGGTTACACGTTAGATGTTCAATGGATGAGTCGGTATGCATTTGTTAAACGTTAGATGTTCAATGGATGAGTCGGTATGTGTTGGTTACACGTTAGATGTTCAATGGATGAGTCGGTATGCATTTGTTATATGTTAGATGTTCAATGGATGAGTCGGTATGTGTTGGTTACACGTTAGATGTTCAATAGATGAGTCGGTATGCCTTGGTTACATGTTAGATGTTCAATGGATGAGTCGGTATGCATTTGTTAAACGTTAGATGTTCAATGGATGAGTCGGTATGTGTTGGTTACATGTTAGATGTTCAATGGATGAGTAGACATGTCTTGGTTACACGTTAGATGTTCAATGGATGAGTTGGTATGCATTTGTTAAACGTTAGATGTTCAATGGATGAGTCGGTATGTGTTGGTTACACGTTAGATGTTCAATGGATGGGTCGGCATGTCTTGGTTACACGTTAGATGTTCAATGAATGACTCGACATGTCTTGGTTACACGTTAGATGTTCAATGGATGAGTCGGTATGCATTTGTTAAACGTTAGATGTTCAATGGATGAGTCGGTATGTGTTGGTTACACGTTAGATGTTCAATGGATGAGTAGACATGTCTTGGTTACACGTTAGATGTTCAATGGATGAGTCGGTATGTGTTGGTTACACGTTAGATGTTCAATGGATGAGTCGGTATGTGTTGGTTACACGTTAGATGTTCAATGGATGAGTCGGTATGCATTTGTTAAACGTTAGATGTTCAATGGATGAGTCAGTATGTGTTGGTTACACGTTAGATGTTCAATGGATGTGTCGGCATGTCTTGGTTACACGTTAGATGTTCAATGGATGACTCGACATGTCTTGGTTACACGTTAGATGTTCAATGGATGAGTCGGTATATATTTGTTAAACGTTAGATGTTCAATGGTTACCAAATTAGAATAAATCGAGAAATTAAACGGACTAAATCGGAATGAATTTAGAAATTAAACTGACCGAGATGATATTATTATTTTATAAATAATAATTATTATTTTAAAAATAATAATAATAATAATAATTATTTTAAAAACAATAATAATTATAATTATTATTTTATAACTAATTATAATAATATATAAGTAATAATAAATTTTATTTTGACAAAAATTATCCCCTCCGACATGTCGCCATGGATAGTTTCCCTGGCGACAAGTGACCAGGGAAGGTTTGAGAAAAACGACAAAAAGGTTTAGGTACGTGAATATGCGTTGAAAAGTCAAAAGTATCCCTGGCGACATGTCGCCTGGGAAACTTGGTCACCTCCCTCCAAAAATATTCAATCACGCGCGCTTTTGGCTAAACGACAAAAGTAGAAAGTATCCCTGGCGACATGTCACCAGGGATTGTCGCCGGGAAAAAAATGGACCTTTTTTGACCAGATCTGCTTCACTTTTCTCATAACTTTTCTTATCCAAAAAAACCCACTTCTTCTCTTCTTCGCTGCTGCTCCACACCACCATTACCACCATCACCTCCACACCACAATCACCACCATCATTATCATCACCACCACTACTAGTCACGCCACCTCACCACCTCACCACCACACTTGCACACGTGCACCACTTCTCCACCACTCCGCCGACTGCCACCACTCCGACGACTGCCACCACTCCGACGAGTCCAATCTTTCCCACTTTTCTTCTTTTTCTAACCCTTTAAACATCCAATCTTTCCCGATTTTAAAAGGTTGTAATTTTAATTTTTGATTTTGATTTTATAATAAAATTGTTTTGTTTATCTTATTATGATTGATAATTAAAATGGGTTTGTTTTATGTTATTGTAGCCCCGACCGCAGCCGGAGACGCAACCCCGACCACAGCCGACAACCACCACAGGCCGACGCCAACAACCCCGACCAAACCTGGCTAAGAAGTATGTTTTTTAAATTCTTATTCATAAAACATATGATTATTTATTTATTTATTCATTTAGGTTTCCCCAGCGACATGTCGTCGGGGTTTATAAACTAGTTGAATTTGGTTAAACGAAAATACAAACACTCCTTAACACGGAAAAAACACATCACAAACTAGTTCAAACTAAGGTTCCCCATGTCATCGTAAAGGTCGTGAAGTACTGCAGCTGAATCCATTGTGTGCCTATCGGGGTTGCGGTACAACTCTACTGTACTCTCAAGTACCTTTATTTTTCCATTCAAGAGCACACAGTTTGCACACGTTGAAGAGCTTGGAGAAGAAATTGGATTCCTTGAAGGTCTCGAAGAAGAGCTTGGAGGAGAAAAGCTCGTTGAAGGTCTTGAAGAAGAGCTTGGAGGAGAAAATCTCATTGAACCTCCAAGAGAATTGTTTAGTAGTTGGACGCGTTCGTCTTTCCATAATAAAAATTTATATCCATATGAAACTAGAGGTTGAACCCGTGAACGTGGACAAGCATAGTACAGTCTACCAAAGGATTAAGTTTGCCACGATTCTCGAAGAACTACATCTCCATGTCCACACTTGCACAGAAAAGCTTCATGCTTCAACATCTTCATAATAACATTGTGTTTGTGATGATAAGTGTGTGTGATCTGCTGGTGGTTGTGATGATAAGGAGTATGTGTGGTTCTTCTTTTATGCTAAAAAAGTGAGGGAAATTGTTAACATTTTCCCTCCAATGTTTTCCCTCCAATATTTAGATGTTCAATTGACCACCCATCCATCAAATCCATCAGCTGGACAAGTGTTGCATACTGAAACCTCATGCATAAGTGTATTTGGATGAGTCAATATACATTTGTTAAATGTTTGATGTTCAATGGATGAGTCGGTATGTGTTGGTTACACGTTAGATGTTCAATGGATGAGTAGACATGTCTTGGTTACACGTTAGATGTTCAATGGATGAGTCGGTATGCATTTGTTAAACGTTAGATGTTCAATGGATGAGTCGGTATGTGTTGTTACACGTTAGATGTTCAATGGATGAGTAGACATGTCTTGGTTACACGTTAGATGTTCAATGGATGAGTCGGTATGCATTTGTTAAACGTTAGATGTTCAATGGATGAGTCGGTATGTGTTGGTTACACGTTAGATGTTCAATGGATGAGTCCGTATGCCTTGGTTACACGTTAGATTTCAATGGATGAGTCGGTATGCATTTGTTAAACGTTAGATGTTCAATGGATGAGTCGGTATGTGTTGGTTACACGTTAGATGTTCAATGGATGAGTCGGTATGTGTTGGTTACACATTAGATGTTCAATGGATGAGTAGACATCTATTGGTTACACATTAGATGTTCAATGGATGAGTCGGTATGGATTTGTTAAACGTTAGATGTTCAATGGATTAGTAGACATGTCTTGGTTACATGTTAGATGTTTAATGGATGAGTAGACATGTCTTGGTTACAAGTTAGATGTTCAATGAATGAGTCGTTATGCATTTGTTTAACGTTAGATGTTCAATGGATGAGTCGGTATGTGTTGGTTACACGTTAGCTATTCAATGGATGAGTCGGTATGCCTTGGTTACACGTTAGATGTTCAATGGATGAGTCGGTATGCATTTGTTAAACGTTAGATGTTCAATGGATGAGTCGGTATGTGTTGGTTACACGTTAGATGTTCAATGGATGAGTCGGTATGCCTTGGTTACACGTTAGATGCTCAATGGATGAGTCGGTATGCATTTGTTAAACGTTAGATGTTCAATGGATGAGTCTGTATGTGTTGGTTACACGTTAGATGTTCAATGGATGAGTCGGTAGTCCTTGGTTACACGTTAGATGTTCAATGGATGAGTCGGTATGCATTTGTTAAACGTTAGATGTTCAATGGATGAGTCGGTATGTGTTGGTTACACGTTAGATGTTCAATGGATGAGTAGACATGTCTTGGTTACACGTTAGATGTTCAATGGATGAGTTGGTATGCATTTGTTAAACGTTAGATGTTCAATGGATGAGTCGGTATGTGTTGGTTACACGTTAGATGTTCAATGGATGAGTCGGCATGTCTTGGTTACACGTTAGATGTTCAATGGATGACTCGACATGTCTTGGTTACACATTAGATGTTCAATGGATGAGTCGGTATACATTTGTTAAACGTTAGATGTTCAATAGTTACCGAATTAGAATAAATCGAAAATTAAACAGACTAAATTGGAATGAATTTAGAAATTAAACTGACCGGGATGATATTATTATTTTACAAATAATAATTATTATTTTAAAAATAATAATTATTATTATTATTATTTTATAAATAATAATAATTATAATAATTATTTTATAACTAATTATAATAATATATAAGTAATAATAAATTTTATTTTGACAAAAATTATTCCTTCCGACATGTCGCCAGGGATAGTTTCCCTGGCGACAAGTCGCCAGGGATAGTTTCCCTAGCGACAAGTCGCCAGGGAAGGTTTGAGAAAAACGACAAAAAGGTTTAGGTACATGAATATGCGTTGAAAAGTCAAAAGTATCCCTGGCGACATGTCGCCAGGGAAACTTGGTCACCTCCCTCCAAAAAGATTCAATCACGCGCGCTTTTGGCTAAACGACAAAAGTAGAAAGTATCCCTGGCGACATGTCACCAGGGATTGTCGCCGGGAAAAAAATGGACCTTTTTTGACCAGATCTGCTTCACTTTTCTCATAACTTTTCTTATCCAAAAAAACCCACTTCTTCTCTTCTTCGCTGCTGCTCCACACCACCATTACCGCCATCACCTCCGCACCACAATCACCACCATCATTATCATCACCACCAATACTAGTCACACCACCTCACCACCTCACCACCACACTTTCACACGTGCACCACTTCTCCACCACTCCGCCGACTGCCACCACTCCGACGACTACCACCACTCCGACGAGTCCAATCTTTCCCACTTTTCTTCTTTTCTAACCCTTTAAACATCCAATCTTTCCTGGTTTTAAAAGGTTGTAATTTTAATTTTTGATTTTGATTTTATAATAAAATTGTTTTGTTTATCTTATTATGATTGATAATTAAAATGAGTTTGTTTTATGTTATTTTAGCCCCGACCGCAGCCGGAGACGCAACCCCGACCACAGCCGACAACCACCACAGGCCGACGCCAACAACCCCGACCAAACCCGGCTAAGAAGTATGTTTTTTAAATTCTTATTCATAAAACATATGATTATTTATTTATTTATTCATTTAGGTTTCCCCGGCGACATGTCGTCGGGGTTTATAAACTAGTTGAATTTGGTTAAACGAAAATACAAACACTCCTTAACATTGTTAAACACACAACCAAACACTTCTTATGCTACCTTTTTTATGAGAATAAACTGATAAGCTTATCCGAATAATCTGTTTTCAAACAGCTTATCCTGATAAGCTTATCAGGATAAGTTGTTTAAAAATAGCTTATCCTGATAAGATTATCGGGACAAGTTGTTTGAAAACAGCTTATCCTAATAAGTTAATCGAGACAAGCTGTTTGAAAACAGCTTATCCTGATAATCAGAATAAACTGTTTTTAAACAGCTTATCCTGATAAGCTTATCGGGACAAGCTGTTTTCAAACAGCTTATCCGGATAAGCTTATCAGGATAAGCTGTTTTCAAACCGCTTATCCTGCTAAGTTTATCGAGACAAACTATTTGAAAGCAGCTTATCCTGATAATCAGAATAAGTTGTTTGCAAACAGCTTATCCTGATAAGCTGTTTGAAAATAGCTTATCCCGGTAAGCTGTTTGCAAACAGCTTATTCCGATAAGCTTATCAAAATAAGCTGTTTGATATAAATGTTTTATTGGACTAAACCTTAGGAATGTTTTAGGATTTTAGCCATTAATTTCAGAAAATTCCCGTCTGAAATTGATCAACCTATAGAAAACCCGTCCGAAGTTAATTTATTAGGAATTAACTTCGGAAAGTCTCCTGTTTGGGACTTCTTTTTGAATGTTTTGTCTCATTTAGGTTATGAATGCGTATAACCGATTTACTATTTGAGATGATTTCGACAGTGTTTCTCCTTTACTCCTACGAATATGTCTTTAAACACATATTTGGGGAGTTGAGGGGAAATGCTGCCGAAATTTTCTTAAATAGTAAATCGGTTATACACATTCATATATGAGACGAAACATTCAAATGGTGGGTTAGGATTGCCTTCCATAGTTACACTAGGTGAACATACTATTTTCTATACTTGATAGTTATATCTTTTATAAATATTATTATATATTATATACTTTATAAATAATAATTATATATTTTATAATTATTTTTATAATTTGATATAATACATATTGTTATTTATGAAATATATAATAATTATTTTTTTAAATTCCTTGTTTTAATTAAGTTGCATATAATAACTAAATGTATCGTTAAAACATAGTTACGGTACTCATTGATAAGAGTTGGAAACGGTTAGAGCGTCATGAGCCATAATTTATATTGGGTCTTACCAATTTTGTCAAGCATTCCAGGAAGTTTGTGAAAAGTTTGAATCAGATAACATGTCCATGCAAGCGTTGTCGAACAAGACTCCGGATACATATCGACCTTCTTTCGAACCACGTTATGAAATCCGAGTTTGACAACAGTTACACAACATGGGTACACCATGGTGAACCGGCTCCTCTTACACCTACACCTCCTCCACCACCACCGCCACCACCACTGCCAATAATAGATAACACAAGACAACCTTTGATTAATGACATGACATCGTTACTTGATGATCTTACCTATATCTCCGGACTATATTCCTCCTCCACCTCCTCCCAACTCAAGTAACAGACCGACTCAAGCTAACGAGTTTGAAGAGTTATATCACAGTGCCAATGAGCCGTTGTACCCTGGTTGTGTAGAAGCGACTCGATTAGACTTTGTGGCAAAGTTTACACATTATAAGGCCAAAGGTAAAATCACCTATACCATATTCAATGATATTCTAGAGTTTTTGCAAACTATCTTTCCCCCAAGCAGAGGATTCAAGCTCCCACCGTCATACTATGCAATAAAGAAGACATTTAAAACGATCGGGTTAGGGTACGATTCGATACATGATTGTGAACACGATTGTTGCTTATTTCGGGAAGGATGCGCCGATTTGGATTTCTGTCCAGTGTGTAATACAAGTAGATGGAAAGACAGTAACATGCCGGGGAAGAAAGTTTCTAAAAAGGTGATGCGTTACTTTCCGATCATTCCTAGACTAAAACGTTTGTACAAGTCTAGTAAAAGTGCAAAGGATGTGATTTGGCATGCTACTGGAAAGTGTATGGAGCCCGGTAAGATGCAACACCCGTGTGATGGTGCGGCTTGGAAGAAATTTGATGCCAAGTATGCTGATTTTGCAGCAGAACCAAGAAATGTTCGATTAGGGTTGGCTGCTGATGGTTTCAATCCATTCGGCAACCTTAGTCAGACTTACAACATGTGGCCGGTGATATTGACAACATACAACCTGCCTCCGTGGTTGTGTATGAAAGAGAGTTCTTTAATGCTGACGCTGTTAATTCCTGGCCCTAAATCCCCGGGCAAGGACATTGATGTTTACTTGAGACCTTTAATTGATTATCTAAAAATTTTATGGGATGGTGTCAGTATTATAGACAAAGCTAAAGGCGAGGCATTCACCATGAGAGCGATGCTTTTATGGACCATCAATGATTTTCCGGCTCGAAGTAGTTTGTCTGGGTATAGTGGGTAAGGTTACAAGGCTTGCCCTACATGTAATGACGACACTCCATCTCTTCATGTGGCAAGCAAAATAGCTTATGTTGGCCACAAAAGATTCTTACCGCCCCGCCATAAATCCAGGTCTTCACGTTTATTCAATGGTAAACCCGAACACCAGCCCCGTCCTAGAACATTTACCATGGACCAGATTAACGATCAACATGCTTCACTGCCAAATCGACTGCCAGGTAAACATAAGGATTATGGGGGTGTGAAGATAAAACGCAATTTTCGCCTTGAGCCTAACTGGTCTAAATGGTCTATTTTTTACGCGCTTGAGTATTGGTCTTTTCTTTCACTAAGACACAATTTAGACATCATGCATATCGAAAAAAATGTGTTGGAGGCCATCCTGAACACTTTGTTGATGAATGACAAATCTAAAGACACTGTCAAGGCAAGACAATACTTGGAAAAGTTGGGCATTCAAAAAAGCTTGTGGCTCACCCAAAATAAAAACGGGAAGTGTGATGGTTGTAAAATCACACTTGTTTAGGAAAACAAGGCAATAATATAGGGCAAGCACGACGATTTAGGAAAACCGTGTGTAAATGACCCTAAGTGAGTTCGTTCTCGAGGAGGCTAGTGTGTTGTGTGATGAATTGATTTTGATTGATGATTTTATTAAGAAGAAAAGGGAAAAGAAAGGAGAAATAAGAAGGAAAAGACGGTTACGAAGACGGATCGAGCTAAGACGAAAACGCGTTCACGTAAAACCGTAAATAGTGCAAAAATTAAAATTTTAACCTAAAAATTCCTAAAAATTACTAAAAATCCACAATAATATTCTAAGAGTTTACAAAAAATCCAAACTTGCTAAAACCTTTTAATTAATTAGATAATGACTTTTTAATGCTAATTAAAGCCCTAAAAATCACAATTAATTATTAAAAAGTCCTAAACAAGATCTTAAAGTTTGTACACCTCATAAATGTCCTAATTAAGCTAAAAAGTATTTTTTAAAATTTTAAAACCAAATAAAACTATTTTTAAACACTTAAAAACTATTAAAATCAATTAAAACTTAAATTAATTCTAGAAAATAATTGAAAAGCCCTAAAAATATTTGGAAAGTTACAAAATTCCTAATTTAGTGTCTATGATCTAGGAAAAATGAAAAAAATAGAAAAAACTAATTTTCAATTTTTAATAATAAAATAATAATAAAATAATCAAAAAAAATTCAAAGTTTACTAAAAAATTCTAAATAATTACCAAAAATCTAGAATAATGTAACTAAGACAAAAATGCAATTAAAAGTTTCTAAAACCTATTTAATAATTTAATATTTAATTTTAAAGTTGTTTAAAAACCCTAAAATCAGATAAAATTAAAAATAAGACTTTTTGAAAACTTTTTGGGGTGTAAACCTCAAATTACTTTAACAAAACCTAAAAACATTTTTTATAAAAATTAAAAACTATTTTAGATATTTTTTAACTAATTAACTAAATACGGGTAATAAAAAAAGGATAAAAAAATAAATAAAGAAAGGGAAAAATCAAAGTTTAGCCCAGAAAAATCCTAAACTATAATATAATCCTAGGAAAAATAAGACTTAGCTAATTAGCTTAACCAATAAGCTCAATTAAGCTAAAAAGGCCACGGCTTATTTTGGAAAATCCCAACTCAAAACGTGTTAAATAGATTGTTGTTTGAGTCTTTATCAGTAAAAGACCCAAGGGCATGGCGGTAATGAGTGTGTGTGGTGAGAAGGATGGCGCAGGTTCGAGTCCTGGCCAGTCCTTTTTGCACTTTTTAATTTTTTTTTTCTTTTAAGCTTAAAACTCAAACCTTATAACCTTTCAACTCAAAATCACAATTACCAGTCCTATTTAAACAAGATCAATCCCAAAAGTATGAAAAACGTGCCCAGTTTAGGTTTTAAGAATCACAAAGAACAAGTGTTATCTTCACTGATGAAGATAGAATCAAGAGGCCTTGATTCTTGATTTTGGTGGTGATTTTGATGGACAAAAGGCACCCCTATACTCAGTTGAGTATAGGGAGTCAAGATAACACAAAAAAAACACACAAGACTTAGCAAAATTTCACACAAATAGGCACAAAAAGTTGTTGTGATGGCTTAGGTAGATCTGGTGACTGTTTGCTGGTTCAATGTGCACACCAGTGAGAATCAAGGGCTTAAAACTTGCACACAAGTGTATCACCTAGCTCAAAACTGGTTCTCACTCCTAAACATACCTAACATCTCCCAACTTTTCAGATTTAGAGGCCAAATTCACTCAAAGAATAAGCAGTAAGGTGGATGACAGATTTATGCTATCTTTTTCAAATTTTAATCATGCAAACTGGTTAAAACTCCAACAAACTAACAAAACAAGTAGCATACAACCTATTAACACCCTAATGACTGATTCTAAACAGGTTTAAACACAAAATCTTGTCACAAATCTTCACTAAAACACAAATCCAAACACCCCTTTAAACTGAAAATCAACTCTTTTTTTTTCAAAACAACCCTACTCAAATCCTAACCAAACTAACTTAGCAAGACTTAAATACGCATACCAACATAAATCAACCAATAACAGTCACTTAAACTCTTTCTCACAAAAATCATGCAATATCACATAAATCTCCAAATTTCTGAAAAATGAAAAATGGAACAAGGGATTACCTTGTGGGACCCACATCCAGGTCCCACCAAGGCTGCTTAGCCTTCTCCAAATAGGCCCGGGCCTATGCTGAGCCTTGGAAAAACAAAACTCAAAACCTGCTAAGAGAGAAAAAAAATATAGAACACACAATAATATGCACTTTCTGTTTTCTTTTCTCTTTTTCTTTTTTTTACCTTTTTTTCAAACCTTCTCAAAATCTTCTTAAAAACTGTACTTTCAAAATCCTTTTCACAAATCTCTTTTAACTCAGAAAACCAAATTTTACCAAAAATTTCCCTTTTTCAGAACCCTTTTTCTGAAAATTCAAAACACACAAGTGTTTACACAATGTAATTAGAACTCAGTCTTAGCTTTCACAACACACACCAACTTTTAAAAACTATAAAAGGAATTACAATTTAAAAAAAATACCAACTTTATAAATTTGAAAAAAGGAATTACAAATGCTTGAGAGCAAAAAACTGGAACAAGAAATACATGTTACATGTCGACATGTATTTATACTAGTCTAGAGAAAATACTAGAACTAAAACCCTAGCCATGGAATGTCCTAAAATGCCCTTGATGTTTGACTAAATTCTTGGTCAAAAAATGGTATCTTGTGAGCCTGCTGGAACCATGTGGGGTGATGAGCTGTTGCTAGTGATGTTTGAAAGCATCTTGAGCGTTGAAATGATCTTGGGGACCAAGGAGTGAAGTTGGTCCATTGATTTGGTCAAGTACCATGTGAGAGGGTAGCAGGGAGGGGACAAGGGGTGGAGTGGTCGTTTTCTGGGTGGGGTTTTATGTTGGGAGTGGGGTAAGGAGTAAAACCCCCAAGGTTAATTGGGATTAAGGTTAAAAAGGAAGGTGATTAAAACTGGGTTTTTTAGGGTTTTTCTGGATGAAGGTGGTTAAATAGTTTGATTTGATTAGGATTAGGGATTAATTTGTTGTTTCCCACGTTTTTTAATCCGTTTGAAAAGTTTAATTTAAGTGGAAGGGTGACTGGGATGGGGGTGTGACGTGGTGGGATGATACTAGTGGGAGGAGGTGACGTGGGAGGATGATTGGTTGGGGTAAGTTTGGTGGTCTTGGCAGAATGGCCCCCCCAAGGTTTCTTTTCTTCTTCACTTTGTATTAAATAGCAAATACTTCATTTCCCTTTGATAACAACTTTCAGCTTTTGGCATTTTTGGCACAATATGTTTACAAACTTAAAACAAGGACTTCTTATGCCAATTCTTCATTCTTCAAGGACTGATCTTGTAAATACTTGATAATTTAAGGACCCAAATGAAATAAATGAGATTTGCAAGGGTATAAATTGCCAAGTCTTCAATAGTAGAGGGACCAATCTTGCTAATCTTCAATTCTTCAAGGTCCATTTTGGAAATTCCAGATTTGGGTCCGGTTTATTGTGCGGCTTCGTTTCCCGTGTTCGTTTTTGAATGATTCTTGTGATCTTTTGCCATTTCCTCAATATCCGTACCTAAAATACACAAGTAACAAACACGAGCATATATTTGGGTATTTTAATGATATTTTATGCATTTTAAGCCTGATATGGACGATGAGACTATGTATAAAAGCAGTCTCATCACTCCTCCATACTAAACAATTGACGTGCCCTCACGCAATGCTAGAATAAAGTATCGTAGCATCTCCAAAATTTATTTTTATTCACTTTATTGAAATGATAAACTAGCTACACTACTACTATTACTACTACTTGCGTTTTAGACATAATGTATGATTTTCATCGCAAAATGGGACGTTTAGGTTCATAGAATAAGAACACGTGAATGCTTCGTTAGAAATAATTTCATCGTCCTCGATTTTCACTCCAATTCCATGCCAAGCGTGCAACGAGATCATTGTCATTATAAGTTAGTAATGCTAACACTACTCATATGCCTTAATCACGTACTTATCCTCCCATTATTCCTAAGTTGTATCTCTTATATTTTATTTTGTCTTGGATGTTTCACGAGGATACATCATTGACTTATGCGATAATAGAGATTTAGGTCTAAAAATAGAGTCCTAACGGTGTAACTAAGACCATCAAATCAATAACCCCTCCTAATAGACAACGATGTCAAAAAATTAAGTTGACAAGAAGAATCGATAAACACGGTTTTATAACGGTTTTGAACATGAGACTTATTACCAAGACTTTTATACGCCCCCTAACGGAAGGGCCTTATTATCTTTGGTTTACCTCCATCTTTTATTCAACTTCGCCATGAAGCTTTTATTATGACTTCGGTCTTGCCTTGCCTTTTATTATCCGCCTCATCGGTGGTTTTATTAGCCAAAGACGTATATCCTCACGCTAAAGCGAATTTTAGATCTTTAAAGCTTCGAAGATTAAGGCTTGATTCACTTTCAATTTTGCATAGATTTTAGGCCTTGTGGGGCTTCAAATTGTTTGCTAGATTTAGGTGAGCACTTGAAATCTTATTATTAGGTGAAGCTTTCGATTATTCGGGTGCCAATACTTCAAAACCGTGACGCTGGCGATACCTTAATGTCTTCCCAATTTAATTACACGGAAGCTACTAGAAAAGACTAGAAACCCAACAATCCTAACTAAACCACTAAGTCAATATTTATTAAGCAAAAAATATTTACAAGCGAAGGGAGAATAAGCAAACAACGAGAACACATGAGTTTTTGAAAGAATACGAGTACTCTACGTTTAGCATAGTAACTTATAATTAACTCTATCATTTCTCGTCCTCATTTAAGAGACTTAGCCTAATGTGTAGTTAAGGAATCAAAGCTAAGTGCTCAACACGCACGGTCGAGTCAAAAATTACTCTTATTCTCGCCATCGGAAAATCTACATTCGTGTCTTCAAACACTTATGAAACATGAGAAAATTTTTAAAATTTGGCCATTTTTAGCCTTATTTGAAACAAAAACAATAAACAAAATGATAAACTTTAGAAATCGTGAAGGTTTGGCAAGGTAAGTATCTATTCACCCCCCCATACTAAAGTTAAACATTGTCCTCAATGTTTCGAGTCTAGGGGTGCAAACACCCCCATACTAGAGACATATTCGAATGCCTAATCTAGCACGGAAAGGGTGTAACCAATAAGTTAATAGCCGTTTATGAAGTGTGCTAAAAACCTAAGGTTAGAACATCAAAAGGATATATCATTTGGATATTGAGAAATGTCTCCGCAGCAAACGATCGTGTGCTCCCATAAAACGAACACGAGAGGCTCCAATCGTGAAGATCATGATCTAAAAACCACAATTCACAAACAACCACGGAACAAAGGTTGGAAGGGCACAAATCCCCTCACATTAAACTAATTAGAAATCAATAATATGTACATGGATAAGCATGGGTCTCCCCCACGAGGCACCTTCTTTTTGATAACCGAGTCAAAAGCTCGACTCGAATCCCCATAAATGTGATCATTTAGGGATAATCATGGTATGGTCAATTTTTGGTGGGGCTTACATGATAAACAAGGCCCAAAAACAACCGGTATTAAGGACTAAGTCCTTTGATTGTGTAAAATACCAGGATCGAAGATGGCGTTCTCGTTTTCATTGGAAAAACAAATCAACGCCACTTCATTACGTGCCAACAAAAATTCAAAGAGTTTCAAGAAAATAGGATAGAAGAAATAGAAGGGTAGGACAATGGGTAAGTCATGAAAACATTGAGCTACTCGAGGTAGACTCGCACCAATCAAATGAAAAGATTTTCCATTTATTGCATCGGTGGAAGACCGGGATTTCCCTTTATAAGCAATTCCAGGATCGAATATCTCGTCCTCGGTGGAGAAAGGGAAGGGAACATATGGGGATTCCCCCACACTAAGTCCACACAAAGCATCGTCAAAAGGAGAAGACGAGCTTGTAGTACTCAATACACGTGGTGATGACGGAGTTAGAATTGTAGAAAAATCTTTTAAATTTAATTCAAAATCTTTTCCTTTTTCATCTTTTAAACTCTCTTTGTGAAAACCCGATTTGATTATGTCAAAAATATTTGGTGTTTCTAAAGCAATGTTAGTCACACTAAAAATTCTCACATTTGAAAACCGTTTTGGTAAAGGTGGTGGTAAGTTCTCAAAACGTTTGTCAACAAAGAAAACTTCCCCATCGGGATCTACACATTCATCATCCGAAGAATCATTCACAATTGGAAACGTAGGCTTAACACTCTTAACCTCCACCGGCGGAGGGGACGGAACTTCATTTTTCTCAACAACTCCTAAAACTCTATTTGAAATCTTTTTGCAAATGTTTTTGATGGGATTGACATTGTACAAAGACTTGATAGAATACACATGAGAAAGTGTGGAGTTTTGGGTTGCATTAATGACGAGTTCTTCCTCATTGAAACGAAGAGTGATTTTTCTTGCATGCACATCGATAAGTGCTCTCGAGGGATCCAAAAATGATCGACCTAAAATTAACGGAACTTTAGGATCGATGGGAATGTCAACAACAATAAAGTCTACGAGATAGTAGAACTTTCCGACTTTCACAAAGACGTCCTCGGCAACTCCACAAGCTAGAATCATAGAATGATCGGCCATTTCGATTGACATTCTTGAAGGAGTGAGATTGGGAAGATTGAGCGATTTAAAAATCTCAAGAGGCATCAAATTAATACTAGCACCAAGATCGGCCAAGGCGTAGCATTCTTCCATGTCTTGTATAGCACATGGGATTAAAAACTTTCCAGGATCACCGACTTTTTGAGGTATGCGGCTTAGAAAAACCGATGAACAACTAGACTATTTTTGCAATTTTTCTTTGTTATTCAACATACTTTTGAAGTTCGCGGCAAATCGAGGCATCATGACTAAGGCGTCAGCAAAACTTATATTGAAATGCAAGTCACGAAACATTTTCATAAAGAGTTCAAATTGATAATTATTTCGTTCTTGTGCCTTTTCCTTGTCTCGTCTTGAAGGGTAGGGTAAGGATGGTGTGGGTTGGGGCATAGGCATAGGCATCGGCCTTGGAATCTCGGGTTCCATGATTGGTATTGGTTCAACCGTATGTGTGGTTTGAGCGGTACTTCGTGGGCTTGGAATTTGCTCCTTTTCAACCAACACCTCGGGTTCTTTCTCTTTTTCCTTCTCCATAGAAGTACTTGGACGAGAATTGGGTTCTTTGAAAGTTTTACCACTACGAGTAGTAATAACCTTCAACTCTCCTTTCGGGTTCACGATGGTATCACTAGGAAGACCACTCGAAGAAGAGGGCTTACACATGATAGCTTCAAACATTTTAGCCATTCGGTCTTCAAACTTAGATTGCCTAGCATCCGCTTTTAACAACTCTTGCTTAATCTCATGTTGTCCTTGCTCCATTTTTTGTTGATTTTGTTGGAGACGTGTGACATTTCCTTCCATTTTATTAGCATGAGTTTTAAGTTCATTAGCAAGTTCGTTTTTAAGCTCGTTTTTCAACTCGGATCTTATGCTAACCATTTCACGTTGCATATTGTCAAACTTAGCATCATTAGCCTTTGCATAATTCAAAAATTCTCCTTGAAGATTCTTGGTGTGATCATTTTGAAAACCTTGAGTAGAAGTTTGAAAATCACGGTTTTGGTTTTGGTTAGAAATTTGCCCATTTCCATTTTGATAATTACCCTTGTTGTAATTCCTTTGATTTCCTTGATAATTACCACCTTGGTTGTTGTTTCGATAATTATTAGCATTTTGATTTGGTGGAGCTTGATTTTGGCGGGAACCTTGACCGATTTGGTTATAAGTTCCCGTGGCTACATAAGCACTCGAAGTGTTACCATCCGCGGTAATGCACTCGGAAAGATCATGAGCTCCACCACACGACAAACAACTCTTAGAAACCGCTTTAACCGAAGCGGAATTTGAAGCTTCTTGATTTTTCCAATGGTTCATAAGGTTAGCAAATCTATCAAAAAATCGATTTTCTTCATTTGCTTCATCATGTAAAGCATTAATGCTACTAGACGATGATGAGCCCATTTTGGCAACACTCGGTGTGTTACGAGGGCTATAAACCTTAGACCTATTCTCAATTATGACCAAAGCTTCTTCAACCGTTTTACACAAAAAATTACCACCCGCGGCGGCATTCAAATAATCTCTTTCATGATCATTAAGTCCATTGTAAAACATGTCTATTTGGTGCAAGTCGGAAAAACCGTGATGAGGACATTCATGTAACATTTCCTTAAACCTATTCCAAGCCGTTGAAAAACTTTCATTTGATTCTTGTGAAAATTTAGAAATCTCATTTTTCAAATGCGTAGTCTTAGAGGGCGGAAAAAATTGGTTCACGAACTTTGAAACGAGATCCTTCCACGTCAATATAGAATTGGGTGGCTCTTTCTCTAACCAAATTTTAGCGGGCCCCGCTAAGGAATACGGAAAAAGCATCATCTTAATCGAGTCATTCGAGACATCCTTGAATTTGCACGTGGCGGTAAGACGATTAAATTGGCGGATATGGTTGTGGGGATTGTCCTTCTCATCACCACGGAATTTGTTGTTTTGGATCATTGACAACAAACCCGTTTTCACCTCAAAATTCTCCGCAAGGATAGCGGGAATCACAATAGCTTCTCCATAACCCTCGGTGGGTGCTTGAAGTAACTCCATCATAGTTCGATTCGCCATGGTTGGTGCTTCTCGTACAATGGGTTCGTCAATAGGAGACTCCTCACTAGAATGAGTTGGAGTGGGAGTTTTGTTCTTTCGTCTACGTGCACGTTTTGCTTGATTACGAGTTAGCATAAACGTCACGTACAACGAGGAGACGAGCAAAGAAGATTTTTTTTGGTGTTTTGTATTTTTCAATTTTTTTTTTGTGGTTTTTGATGGTATTAACTTTTTTGGAAATTGGTGAATGTATTAAGTAGACACAAATCTACAAATCTCCTCCTTAATCAAATCTCTCGATTAAAGAAGCCTCAAGGAATGAAAACGATCACGTGAAGTGAACGCCTTCGATGACTTTAGAACGATGGTGGAACACCAAATCGTTCAAGAGGGTTTAATCAAATGAAACCAAAAAAATATATATGATATGTAATAATACTTTGGGCGGCAAAACCCTCGATTAGCTCTCAAAATCAAATACTCACAAGCAAGCGGAGGAAACGAGGCGGCGCGAAGCACTTAAGAGCCTTTTTCCTTTAGGTCGTGAAATACAACCGCCTTATACCCACCTTATAGTTTGTATTTTCAAAATCAAGCTTCACGAAAGTATTTATCTATTTTTGCCTTTTTCTTTGGTTTGAGATTCGAATACAATGATTGGGTAATGACCTCCCAAGTCAAGGTTGTGATTTCTCACATATTTGGAGTACTTGTGAATTTATTGTTCTACGTATACAATATATTAATAGTATTCACACAAAAACCGAAAAAACGATAATACGTATTAGTAGAGTGCTACTAATACAAATACTAATTATGGCTAGTATAAAAAACAACAATGTTCAATCAAAACACAACACGCCTCCCCGGAAGCGGCGCCAAAAATGATGGTTGTAAAATCACACTTGTTTAGGAAAACAAGGCAATAATATAGGGCAAGCACGACGATTTAGGAAAACCGTGTGTAAATGACCCTAAGTGAGTTCGTTCTCGAGGAGGCTAGTGTGTTGTGTGATGAATTGATTTTGACTGATGATTTTATTAAGAAGAAAAGGGAAAAGAAAGGAGAAATAAGAAGGAAAAGACGGTTACGAAGACGGATCGAGCTAAGACGAAAACGCGTTTACGTAAAACCGTAAATAGTGCAAAAATTAAAATTTTAACCTAAAAATTCCTAAATATTACTAAAAATCCACAATAATATTCTAAGAGTTTACAAAAAATCCAAACTTGCTAAAACCTTTTAATTAATTAGATAATGACTTTTTAATGCTAATTAAAGCCCTAAAAATCACAATTAATTATTAAAAAGTCCTAAACAAGATCTTAAAGTTTGTACACCTCATAAATGTCCTAATTAAGCTAAAAAGTATTTTTTAAAATTTTAAAACCAAATAAAACTATTTTTAAACACTTAAAAACTATTAAAATCAATTAAAACTTAAATTAATTCTAGAAAATAATTGAAAAGCCCTAAAAATATTTGGAAAGTTACAAAATTCCTAATTTAGTGTCTATGATCTAGGAAAAATGAAAAAAGTAGAAAAAACTAATTTTCAATTTTTAATAATAAAATAATAATAAAATAATCAAAAAAATTCAAAGTTTACTAAAAAATTCTAAAAAATACCAAAAATCTAAAATAATGTAACTAAGACAAAAATGCAATTAAAAGTTTCTAAAACCTATTTAATAATTTTATATTTAATTTTAAAGTTGTTTAAAAACCCTAAAATCAAATAAAATTAAAAATAAGACTTTTTGAAAACTTTTTGGGATGTAAACCTCAAATTACTTTAACAAAACCTAAAAACATTTTTTATAAAAATTAAAAACTATTTTAGCTATTTTTTAACTAAGTAACTAAATACGGGTAATCAAAAAAGGATAAAAAATAAATAAAGAAAGGGAAAAATCAAAGTTTAGCCCAGAAAAATCCTAAACTATAATATAATCCTAGGAAAAATGAGACTTAGCTAATTAGCTTAACCAATAAGCTCAAATAAGCTAAAAAGGACACGGCTTATTTTGGAAAATCCCAACTCAAAACGTGTTAAATAGATTGTTGTTTGAGTCTTTATCAGTAAAAGACCCAAGGGCATGGCGGTAATGAGTGTGTGTGGTGAGAAGGATGGCACAGGTTCGAGTCCTGGCCAGTCCTTTTTGCACTTTTTTAAAAAAAAATTTCTTTTAAGCTTAAAACTCAAACCTTATAACCTTTCAACTCAAAATCACAATTACCAGTCCTATTTAAACAAGATCAATCCCAAAAGTATGAAAAACGTGCCCAGTTTAGGTTTTAAGAATCACAAAGAACAAGTGTTATCTTCACTGATGAAGATAGAATCAAGAGGCCTTGATTCTTGATTTTGGTGGTGATTTTGATGGACAAAAGGCACCCCTATACTCAGTTGAGTATAGGGAGTCAAGATAACACAAAAAAACACACAAGACTTAGCAAAATTTCACACAAATAGGCACAAAAAGTTGCTGTGATGGCTTAGGTAGATCTGGTGACTGTTTGCTGGTTCAATGTGCACACCAGTGAGAATCAAGGGCTTAAAACTTGCACACAAGTGTATCACCTAGCTCAAAACTGGTTCTCACTCCTAAACATACCTAACATCTCCCAACTTTTCAGATTTAGAGGCCAAATTCACTCAAAGAATAAGCAGTAAGGTGGATGACAGATTTATGCTATCTTTTTCAAATTTTAATCATGCAAACTGGTTAAAACCCCAACAAACTAACAAAACAAGTAGCATACAACCTATTAACACCCTAATGACTGATTCTAAACAGGTTTAAACACAAAATCTTGTCACAAATCTTGACTAAAACACAAATCCAAACACGCCTTTAAACTGAAAATAAACTCTTTTTTTTTCAAAACAACCCTACTCAAATCCTAACCAAACCAACTTAGCAAGACTTAAACACGCATACCAACATAAATCAACCAATAACAGCCACTTAAACTCTTTCTCACAAAAATCATGCAATATCACATAAATCTCCAAATTTCTGAAAAATGAAAAATGGAACAAGGGATTACCTTGTGGGACCCACATCCAGGTCCCACCAAGGCTGCTTAGCCTTCTCCAAATAGGCCCGGGCCTATGCTGAGCCTTGGACAAACAAAACTCAAAACCTGCTAAGAGAGAAAAAAAATATAGAACACATAATAATATGCACTTTCTGTTTTCTTTTCTCTTTTTCTTTTTTTTTACCTTTTTTTCAAACCTTCTCAAAATCTTCTTAAAAACTTTACTTTCAAAATCCTTTTCACAAATCTCTTTTAACTCAGAAAACCAAATTTTACCAAAAATTTCCCTTTTTCAGAACCCTTTTTCTGAAAATTCAAAACACACAAGTGTTTACACAATGTAATTGGAACTCAGTCTTAGCTTTCACAACACACACCAACTTTTAAAAACTATAAAAGGAATTACAATTTAAAAAAATACCAACTTTATAAATTTGAAAAAAGGAATTACAAATGCTTGAGAGCTAAAAACTGGAACAAGAAATACATGTCACATGTCGACATGTATTTATACTAGTCTAGAGAAAATACTAGAACTAAAACCCTAGCCATGGAATGTCCTAAAATGCCCTTGCTGTTTGACTGAATTCTTGGTCAAAAAATGGTATCTTGTGAGCCTGCTGGAACCATGTGGGGTGATGAGCTGTTGCTAGTGATGTTTGAAAGCATCTTGAGCGTTGAAATGATCTTGGGGACCAAGGAGTGAAGTTGGTCCATTGATTTGGTCAAGTACCATGTGAGAGGGTAGTAGGGGAGGGGACAAGGGGTGGAGTGGTCGTTTTCTGGGTGGGGTTTTATGTTGGGAGTGGGGTAAGGAGTAAAACCCCCAAGGTTAATTGGGATTAAGGTTAAAAATGAAGGTGATTAAAACTGGGTTTTTTTTTAGGGTTTTTCTGGATGAAGGTGGTTAAATAGTTTGATTTGATTAGGATTAGGGATTAATTTGTTGTTTCCCACGTTTTTTAAACCGTTTGAAAAGTTTAATTTAAGTGGAAGGGTGACTGGGATGGGGGTGTGACGTGGTGGGATGATATTGGTGGGAGGAGGTGACGTGGGAGGATGATTGGTTGGGGTAAGTTTGGTGGTCTTGGCAGAATGGCCCCCCAAGGTTTCTTTTCTTCTTCACTTTGTATTAAATAGCAAATACTTCATTTCCCTTTGATAACAACTTTCAGCTTTTGGCATTTTTGGCACAATATGTTTACAAACTTAAAACAAGGACTTCTTATGCCAATTCTTCATTCTTCAAGGACTGATCTTGTAAATACTTGATAATTTAAGGACCCAAATGCAATAAATGAGATTTACAAGGGTATAAATTGCCAAGTCTTCAATAGTAGAGGGACCAATCTTGCCAATCTTCAATTCTTCAAGGTCCATTTTGGAAATTCCAGATTTGGGTCCGGTTCATTGTGCGGCTTCGTTTCCCGTGTTTGTTTTTGAATGATTCTTGTGATCTTTTGCCATTTCCTTAATATCCGTACCTAAAATACACAAGTAACAAACACGAGCATATATTTGGGTATTTTAATGATATTTTATGCATTTTAATCCTGATATGGACGATGAGACTATGTATAAAAGCAGTCTCATCAAAGTGCAAGAAGCCTCAGGCTTCGTATTCCTTCACACCAGAGAACATGAAAAAGTTTTGTCAGTACATCAAAAGTGTTAAACTACCAGATGGGTTCGGATCCAACTTCAAGCACAAAGTGACCGATAACAATACCAATATAACGGGCATGAAGTCTCATGACTGTCATATAATGATGCAACGTTTACTTCATTTCGCACTTCAGGAATACTTGCCTGATAAGATTGCAAGACAACTGATCGACCTATGTAACTTGTTTAAGAAACTCTGCTCTGCAACTTTAATGGTGGATGACATGTTGACTGCTGTAAAAAAGGTGGTTGACATTTTGTGCGATCTTGAGCTCATATATCCTCCTGATTTCTTTGACATTATGGTTCACTTGGTTATCTATTTACTTGATGAGGCCATTGAAGGCGGGCCTATCCGCCCCCGATGGAAGTATCCATTGAAAGATACATGAAAGAGCTAAAAGGTTGTAACACCCCCAAATATTCATACTTTAGTTCAGCAGAAGAGTCGTTGGTGTTACGGGATAGCACATTACTCAAATCATAGACAACGCTTAAAAATCGCGTCGTTTAATAATAAAGCATTTTCCATTCATAAATATCAAATTACAGAGGTCCCAAGTCATAGTATTTCATACAATTTTACAAATAATTTGAATGGAAATTGTTATTTAAGTGCGGGTCATAAATTCTTGTCGTCTTCCCGAGAATTACCTTCAAGTACCTGAGATAAAACATGTTAAAAAGAAAAGGTCAGCGAAAACGCCGAGTGAATTCGTAGAGTGTAATAAACCATTAATATCATCGGTATAAAATTATTACCGAAAATCATTTTGTACAATTCTTTGTCGTAGGCCATAAAATAAGCCAAAAACATTTTATACAAATCTTTGTTGTAAATCATACTATAGGCTTTTGCCTTCAAAACCATTATACGAACCAATGTCGTAAAAACATCATACATTACGTTTTATAACGTTGTATAGAGTTAAATAAAAACCGTTATATGAATATGGTTATGTAAAACCAAAACACGAACATAATATCAATAATAAGACCACGTGTTGCTAGTCAGGCAATATATCGTAATTCAATGCGTATAGCAGTATTTTCGTTATTGGATTATTATAAGCCGCATGACATTGCTACCTTATTATAACAAACAACGGGTAGCTAACCCAAAACTCATTTGCCCATCTAAAACAGTGTGTCGTCACAATAATCACGCTTATATAAATCTTCTCATACATAAATTCACTTACCAATCAATGTGGCACGACGGGGATCAACCGTCAAGGCGCGAACTGGGGTGATCTTCCCCAAATAGTACTATTATATACATAAGCGTCTACCAAATCCCGGTAGTTCACCATTTATGCTAATGGGACTTTTAGTGACATAACCTAACTAATAATAATCCATTTCATTTTCATTCGTCGGGTCATATAATCATTCATCGGGTCATATAATCATTCGGGTCCAAATTAATAAGCAAACAATCAGGACAACTGGTGTCCTATTTTTATTAAAACTAACATGTTATCTCCCTCGCGGGTTTATAAAAATTTCATAAAAACATTTAAAAGAGTGCGAGGCTATGAACTCACGTTGATTGGGAAAGGCGGTTATCGGCGATTCGGATGTACGGTACGTGCTTCAATCACGGAAACCTAGACAAATAATACTCGTCTTAGACTCTTGTCCAATGACTTTATAAAAACAATGGCTATGTATATATATATGATAATATCATGAGTATGATGATGATCAAGTGGGATTTTTATATCTTCATATACATTATAGTGTTATGTGTTAGTCAAATTTAGACTAGTTATACTAGTTTCAATCCAATTCCATATTAAGGCCCAATAAGCCCAATAATGTGGAAATCATTAATCACGGATCGATTAAGCTTACTAGGACAATCAATGTTCATATGATAAACATAGCGGAATTAGAACATTGATTACAAACAAGGTGTTTCTTTTCCAACGTTTACTTGCATTAAACTTCAAACGATTACAAGTAACAAACCTAGACGTGTTTACAAGGTTACACACGTCTAGAACACTCGACTCAACTTTAAGACTACATTGTGAATGATGGGATTGAATAAAGCATGTAGGGTGTGTGTTTATATACTACACATAACACTCTTTACAAGAAATCTAATTACACTAGGAGTCCCTCCATCTTTTGCTAATAAGTCCTCCTTGTTGTATGAAAGGGCTCCATATTCTTGTAAATCTTGATAATTGCATATAAGTCCTTCTTGTTTCATTATTATTGATTTGTCTCATCAAATTAATTCCCAACAATCTTCCCCTATTTGATGATGACAAAACCAATCTTCAAATCTTGATCTTTCACGAATGAAACAAGCTTCCCCTTAAAGTAATATTTCTTGTAAAACATATCACCACATAATAATAAGTTGCATACCTTGATCTTTGAATCTTCTTCCCCTTTTTGTCTCGTCCAATAGGGGTCTTCTAAAGATAAACAACTAATAACGCTTCCCCTTGAGTGGTGCATGTAAATGAATCACGAACTATGTAGACTCTAATTGTAGATTACGAATGAAGAAAAACGAATATAACCTATTTGTTGAAGAAGTGGAATCTCCCAAGCTTGTACCTTATATCTTGCACTATCCATGTGACGTCGAACTTATATGACACAGAAAATATAAGTAGACCTCAATCTCTTTGTCAAAATCCTCATCCTTTGTGAGACACTGAGCACGATAATGTAACTCCTTCAAGTGATAGCAAGGTATCTAGTTGCTAGATATGACAAGTTTTCATCACCATTCATGTAAGCACAAACAAGTTATCTCAAAAGAGAGGCAAGAATCTTTTGAGATATGATAAAATACAAACCCGCGAAAAACAACTCCAACACCAAATAAACAACAATCTATCGTCTTCATCGAAACCTCCAATTTGCAATGAAAATCATGTGAGTACAATATCATCCTCTTCTTTTATGCAACTACTTCCTCTGTCGGCGTTCTGCTTCTAATCCAAGTCGGTACGCAATCGCAAGGTTAGCCTTGTCACATAATCAAATAAAACTTTATTGTATAAAAACACAATCTTCAAAAATGAGCCATAAAATTTTAAAAGAGATAGTTCTGTCCGAGATCCTGAGTCATCCAATATGTCATCTGTATGTATTGTCAGATATCGGACGATACTTGTCAGCGCTTTAAAAAAAACATATATCGGATAACACGCTGTCAGCGTCTAAATTATAACGTGTCAGCGTCTTCTTTGTCAGCGTGTGTTTTATTCCTGTCAGCGGCTCGACTCAGCCACTGACACCAAACTTTACTCGTCTTCGTTTTCTTCTTTTATATTTAACAAACAACGCATCACCATACTCGTCAGTGGCTGCTTTCACACAAACACATACCATGATATCTTTTCTTTTTCCCTTGGCTTTATTCGTGTGAACAAACCATCATTGTATTCCTAAAAGTCTTTATCACGTCTCAATTTGCATCCTTCAAGACATACACGTGAATAGGTAGCTTTTCTGTCCTATTGATAATATTTAAACCACAAATCTTTTGTAGACATAGATCATTAACGAGCAAAGTCCTAGAACCACATTGATCCTTGTATGAAACCACATAGCGACCTGTTTCTTTTCCTTTTCACTATTTTCCACATCTTTGGCAGCTTTGATATGTCACAATCACTTTTTCTTTCTCTTTGCAGCATGTCACGAGACCACCAGAAACAACTCACATCCACATCTTTACTAACACAATCTCGTCTAAATACAAATCGAATATAATCCCCATGATATACGTAGCATACCCAACTGAAGATCTTGTTTCCTCTGACCCTCGTGGTACAACATAAGTGAACAGAAACTCTCATGTGTTCACACATCCCTCGTGTACCATAAAACAAATTGAAAACACACCTTCGTCATATAGGCTTCTTGGACCACATGTTGCGACCAGTAATATGTACACAAAGATTAACACAATTACCTTTTACTTTGGCATCACTTCAAAGCTCACGTCCCAATTAACTTAGACAACATAAATGTTTGACAAAAGCAGCTGCATACTTCTCTTCTTGGACCACAAGTTGTCTTATTCAAATATGTGAACTTTGTATCCCAATGTCTTACGTGAGCAATAAAACAAAGTAATAGAAACAAATGCATAGTACCTAGTTTCTTTTTCCCATACTGCATTACGTGAAAAATGTCTAGCAACTTGGGACCATATAGCAAACATCACCAGTTGTGATTTGTTTTTATATAAAAAATTATTTTCTCACAAATCGCTATATGTGCTTCCCTTTTGCTTCAATACCTTTTCTAGGTCACGTTTTACATTGTCCTCCTTATTTTCTGCCACTTTAATATTACACTTTCTGCCAGTAACGATCTCACTTCTTTGTTCAGGAGCAGCAACAAATAAACAACACAACTTCTTCTGTTCTGGTTATAAAATCCATATAGGGTTGAAAAATTTATGCACCAAAACCCTAACTTAGGGTTTGAAAATCAACCACCATAAAAACATAACGAATCTGGATTATCTTTTCTGTTTTAGAGTCGATCTAAGGTTTAGGGGAAGAAACCCTAAATCTTTATTCAATAAAAACAAAAACAGAAATTTCATACCATACTCTGCAGCCAACTTCGACGATGTATATCTTTTTCAAAAATCCTCAGATCGAAGATCCCTCCGGTGAGATTCAAGACATATATGCCAAGAACCCGCAGTTCGAATTTCACGTCGATCCAACGGTTAACGAAGGAGTTCTGACTGTTTGAATATCGCTGCACAGTAAGATCCGAATTTAAAAACAAAAACGAATTTTTAAGCTTCGATCTTCACCCTTCGACTCGAACACCTTGTTAGTTCCTAGTATCGAGAGCCACCCGCTCTGATACCAATTGTGGAAACCATTAATCACGGATCGATTAAGCTTACTAGCATAATCAACGTTCATATGATAAACACAGCGGAATTAGAACATTGATTACGAACAAGGTGTTTCTTTTCTAACGTTTACTTGCATTAAACTTCAAACGATTACAAGTAACAAACCTAGACGTGTTTACAAGGTTACACACGTCTAGAACACTCGACTCAACTTTAAGACTACATTGTGAATGATGGGATTGAATAAAGCATGTAGGGTGTGTGTTTATATACTACACATAACCCTCTTTACAAGAAATCTAATCACACTAGGAGTCCCTCCATCTTTTGCTAATAAGTCCTCCTTATTGTATGAAAGGGCTCCATATTCTTGTAAATCTTGATAATTACATATAAGTCCTTCTTGTTTCATTATTCTTGATTTGTCTCATCAAATTAATTCCCAACAATTAAAAGCCCATTAAGAGTTCAACTATTTATATTAGTCCATTTATACTTTTATTATCAGGCCTATACTCACATGTTGGGCCCAAGTGGGTTAAGCCCAATGAGTAAGTCCATTAGTGTTTAGCCAAACTTGTCGGGTTAATAGTCCAATAAGGCTATTTTGGCCCGTTAATGTCCATAAGTTATAAAGCTCGGGTTTTATCGGTTTTTACTTGTCATATGTACTTATACATCAGTATAAGAGTTATAAAAGTTTACATTAGACGGGTCCAATCGTCTAAGTTTTAATTGACGAAAACGTTAGTTTTACGGTATTAGCCGAAAAGACGTAAAACTTATGTTTATAGTTTTATAACTTATAAAACTTATCAAATTGCCATTTTTATAAAATGTCCCTTTTATTTATTAAAGTACATAGTTATTTATATGTAATATATAAGTTAGTGGGTTTTAGGTATACATTTTATATTAGTTTTATTTGAGTATTCATTTTATAATATATACATTTATTTTACAAATCTGATTATTATTTTCACTTTCACCATTTTTACCATATCTTGAGTTCTACAAGGAAATAGAAGCTCATTTTTGGACACCACAAACTAAATTATATGTGCTACAATTAACTCAGTTTTAGCTACTTCTCAATCTACCTCTAAATGTCTCTAACAGTTCGTCCAAAACAGACTATACAGATTTGGACTTCAATATTGTTTTGATCATATCTCACTCATTTTATGGATTCCATTGAGTGGCCAACTCTCACATATGTACAAGTCACTTATATTACTGTATATTAATTTATCCATTTTAACAATTTATCATAAGATTCTTTACTGTTTTATACAGCCTACTAATTTAAGCATGATTTTAACATCCTTTCATGTAGCTTTTAATCATTTTAACCAAATTTATCAACACAAGATACCCACATAATACTTTTGATCATCATTAATCATCATATACATATACATAAATGAAGAAAATACAAGATTACATATTCAAAATAACAAGATGATAGGAAGAAATAATCTCTACCACCAAAGTGATGAAATGATGGGATTTTGATGAACAGGGCTGGTTCCTTGTTACCAAACCTTCAACTTGGCAAATGAAATTCTTGGGTCCTCTAAATGGATGAATATCTTCATGAAAATCAGCCCCTAAACTCCATAGAAACTCCTTTTTGGATGTTAAGATCACCTCCAATCTTCATCCTTTTAGCAAGGCTTCAACGTATGTTGATTATACATAGAATTCACGGTTAATTTTTGGTGTATGATGGTGGTGGTGGTAGCATGGTGGACGGCCAAAAGAGAGCCAAGAGAGAGAGAGATGAATTGTTTTGCATGGTGAAAAATGAGAATGGATGGTTTAGTTGGTGGTTTTGACTAGAATGGAAGACTTATGGGGCAAGTGCCCCCAAGGTAGATATAAACTTGCCGCATCAAGGTGTGGTGGCTAAGCCTTTGGACGCCACATGTAGGGGTGGGGCAAGAGTTATCTTCTCTCATCCCCATTAATTTACGGGTACTCCTCGATTCTAGTTTCCTCGATTTGCGTGCCCTCGGGTCGTTTTACGAAAAAAGTTTTTATAAATTATGAATTAACGGCATAAAACGAATCTAATAAAAATTGTCTCATAAAAAATGGAGTTCAAAAACGTAAATACGTAATTCCAGGGTTTCCGGTTTAGTCGTAAAGGACGTTAAATTATGCACGTAAGTCCTAATCTCTTCTCGTAAATTTGTGAGTTTATGAACCAACACAAATTTAAAATTCCAAAATAATATTCACGGATAAATTTATTTCCTGAAATGTCAGACTGTCACCAAAAACGGTGTATGTAAACGTAAGCACGTAACATAGAATCCTCCGGTTTAGACGTAGTCGATGCTACTTTAAGATGTAAACCCAAATTTCTTCCCAAAAATGTGTGAGTTCATAATATAACATTAAAATAATGTTTTTAAATAATACTTGAGAATAAAATATCGACCATAAATTGACAGATTGTCACAGCATATACCCCTAAACAGGATCTTTGTCCTCAAAGATCGATTTATCTTACTACTCGCTTCTTATAGAGTTAGAGCCATGTGGGTAATTCCTCCACATTCGGTCTTTTCCCTCAAGTGTAATTCATTACAATACGCTAGTTTTATCAAACATAACTACGGGAATACGATCAGGCTTAATGTTGACTTACTTTCTCTATCCATGATGTTCACGGGTTTTTGATGAATGCAACTTTTTGCCGATCCAAACTTCATCAAGAAGTAATCAGATTTTCACTTGATAGACATTTTATCTAGTTCAATATACGAAACATAATTCACGCAGCCCTTGAAGTCCTAGGGTAGATCCAGCTTATATGCCTTTCAAACCAACTTTTACATTATCTCAATGGTCCCATACAATGGGGACTTATTTCCCATGATCTTTTAGATCATCAATTCATTTTTCCAAGGTGAAAAATTTTGGCATAAGTTCGCTACCCATCCTGCACTTCAAGGTCCACATTTCATATTCACATAACCTCCTGCCCACTACTGGTAATCAATAATCAGATCCTAATTTCAACAATCATTCCAAGTCTTGCGGGTCGGGTATTCTGTAAGGTTAGGTTTGTCATCATAGGCAACCTTAAACCTAAAAGACATGTCCAACTCACAATGGGTGTATGTCGGGTGTCTTCATCCCAACTCCTGCCTACAGATGCCCTTATATTTAGATCCTCACAAGATTCAATCTCGATCCTAATACAATAATTATCAATGATAATCTCTCCAAAGGAAAACGATTATATGGTTTATTACCAAAGGTCAATTATTCAAGCATAAAACAACACTTCTAGTGTTTTGTATCGTTACTTTACCTCGCCCATTCGATTGGGGTGGTAAACAGTACTCTCATCAAGGTTCGTTCCCAGTGACTTCTAAGCAAATCTCTAGAAATTCGATGCGAAGCGGGGATCTTGATAGAGATGATCGATACAGGCACACCATGCTTACATAACTCCTTTAAATACAAAAGAGTCCATTTCTTCATTGAGAATCTATCATTAACAGGAATGATATTAGCAGATTGGGTCAGTCTGTCGACGATGACCCTAATCGAATCAAATTCAGATGATGACCTTTGCAATAGTTAGACGTTTACTAATGTATGAGGCGATGTCTGCCTTCATAATTTACCATCCGTACAACTTCTTTAGATAAAGATACATTAAATCAGAAATGGCATGAATAGAATACTTAAACTTATAAGATTCCAACATGACTAAATCTCGAAATCCTCCATATTTAGACAACCACAAGCGGCCTTTTATACATTTAACGCCATCAGCTTCTCAATTCTAATGGCTCACATTAGCCGCGAACCCCTTTTATTATCTATATTAACCTTTTTACAAGCATTGGCTATTTTTAAATTGCTCGGCAATTTATTTTGCACAGTCCTTACTAAGGAACACATCCTAATTGATTCTTCATCTTTTCTATATATATGTGTCAGTATCTACATTCACCTTTCCTAATGAAATAATTATCATGACCACAATTCACTCAGAAATTCTTTCTTCATATTTTCTAAGTTTTGTTTCGTCTCAACTATTACCTTTACTAGTTCCGCTCAATCCGACGTTTAAAGCGTCGATAAATATTACAAGTAATTAAATAATAAATATTTAATTTTATGAAACGTAAACCCAAAAAGTTTTAAAAAAAAATTTTCAGTTCGTCCAATTATAGAAAAATGTTCAAAATAAATTTGAATTTAATTAACACGATTTTTGTTGATTTATCGAGAATATTTAACAAGATTTTTAAATGTTTGAAAAATCTTTGTTTATACCTAGGTCAAAATTTTCTTAGTTGAAAAGCAAAAATTGTCGTTTCAAATTTCAAGTCATGGTTTAAATGGTTTCCTCAATTCCTCTTAGGTTGTCTTGAGGTATACACAAACATTTACCCCTAAAGGAGTTTAGTTAAATGGTCTGGGTATAAAAGATTGATTCCTTAGAAATCCTTTGATAAATATTTTTCAAAACATTTTTGCACTTTCTTTTTGGTATAACTCAAAGCCTTAATGACTCTAATCTTTGAAAAGTCAATTTAGATTCCATTATCTATTAATCACAGGGTCAAATAATGTAAAGGGTCAAGCTTTAAATCACATGTTAAAGACTCAAGGTACCGGTTTTAATCGCTCGGCCAACTCAGGGCAGTCTATAAATAATTATTAACTCATTCTTATTCTTAGAAACAAACAAATGGTCCTTAATGATCACAAGCATGAATGTATCAAATTACAGCCTACACACGTGGTTCACCATATTTATGGATGCCACATGTGCATTGGTCAATCCAAACGACATCACGTGGAACTCATAATGTTCATTACAAGTTCTAGATGTAGTGAATGGAATAGATAATCTCCTTTGCGGACGCGAAGTTGATGATAACCATGTCGTGGATCCAATTTTGAATATACGCTAGAACCTTGTAAATGATCGAACAAATCTATCATCTTGGGTAGTGGATATAGATTTTGATCATCAATTTACCTAGTTCACGGTAATTCAACAAATATAAGGAATGATAACACCATAGCTCTTCATGATGACGAGCTCGGTAAAAATAAAGCTTTTTCAGACAACTCTCTCAGTTGCACGGTAATTCTTTTAATTCCGATGGTGCTGACGTATAGTGCACACGCCACGAGTGCAGCACCGGGAATATAATCAATACAAAATTCAACTTGCCTTAGTGGCGAAAGTCTAGGTAATTCACTAGCAAATACCTCCTAAAGTTTCAGATAACAGAAACATCTTTTAATAAATCGATGATAGGTGTATAAACACCCATCTTTTCTACCACTTAATTACAATAATAACCGGACCTAAACGTGTATTTTATGTCTTTTATGTCGGAATTATGCGTGGTTTGTGTTTTTATTATAATTTAGGATGAAATTATGAAAAGTGGAGAAAACACGAGAATTCACGGGCATTTACGGCTTTTATTGAAGAAAAAGATGAAAGACGGAGTCGAGAAATCAAGAGTGGAAAAAGAACGGAAGTCCAAGACCAATTCTAAAGATTTATCGAAGAAAAAGTCAAAAGACGGAAGTTTATCAAAAGCCGAGAAACTCAAGTCTATATTATTGAAGAAATTAAAGACGAGTTCAAAAGATATCCCGAGCCACAAGTCCTTAAAGTCCAAACTTAAAAGAAAGATTAGAAGAAAAGGACTAATGACGCAATTAATGAAGATTAAATGAAGGAAGGACTTAATCTTGCAATTAACAAGAAATGAAGGAGGGGAGGAAGCTTCCTAATCCTCCCCTATATATAGATTAGGATTGTTAATTTTCCATGTTGTTGGCTAACTTGACAAATTAGCTCTTCCATTTTTAATTACCTTGCACCTTTTATTACTTGTCCAATTTAATTACCTTGTCTTGCACTTAATTACCATTTAATTCAAGTAAGTTTTCCTTTTTAATTCTTGTCAAGCTTTATCTTTATCTTGTTAATCTCATTCTACCTTTCTTTAATCTTTGTGTTAATTTGTTTATGTTTAAGTTCTTTATTTTTGGTTGATTTGATTAAAGTGGTTTTGATTATTTTGATCTTTATTGATTGATTTATTGATTTGGATTGATTGTTTATGCTTTATATTTGTTTTATCTATTTGTTTGGTTTAATCTTTTTATTGATTTGGTTAAGTTTTGTTTAGATCCGTATGCTTATTTCTTTCCCTTGTTCTTCGCATATTGTTACTGTTCTTTCCCTGTTCGAGCCCAGAAACATTCCGAATAGGTGTGAATGATTGTACTCTATACGGAATATTAAATATTCAGCATAGAGGTTTTTGTTCCGCATAACAGTTTTGTAGAAATTGCCTATTCGGAATATTCATTTATTCCGCATAGGGGTTTTTGTAAAAGTGCTATTCGGAATATCCTGTATTCCGAATAGGGGAGTTTTCAGTATAGACCTTTATTCCGAATAAGATTTTCCGCATAGGGCTAACATTCCGAATAGGCTCAAGTATTCCGCATAGGCTCATTATTCCGAGTAGGACTTTATTCCGAATAGGGACAGCTATTCCGAATAGAGATTTATTCCGCATAGGGTCTACTATTCCGAGTAGGCAAATATTCCGAGTAGGGTAACATTCCGAATAGGGACAGATATTCCGAATTGCCTTTTATTCAGAATAGGAGTTTATTCCGGATAGGGAATTCTTAGTTTTTAGTTTTCTGCCTTTTCATTTTAAGCTTTATTTTTCCCGCCTTTTTCCTTACTTGCACTTTAAGTTTATTTGCCTTAGTTTAAGTTTTAGTTTTAGTTTTAGTTGCGTTTTAAGTTTGCCTTAGTTAGATTTAAGTTTGCGTTATTTACTTTATTGCCCTTTAGTTTTAGTCGCGCTTTTAAATACTTGCACTTTATTTTTATTAGACTTAGATTTATTTTTAATTGCACTTTTTATTTAATTGTTTTGCACCTTTTATTTTCAAAACTACAACGACACATCCTTATTTCACCAAAGTTCAATTGAGTCACACATAAAACATAAAGTTTTTCAATTCGAAGAGAACCACACAACGAACTTTAATTAATATCTTTATACAGGGTGTCAAAAGCCGTGTATCAAATGGCGCCGCTGCCGGCTCTTTTCGTAAAGATCAACAGTTTTTTGTGAGAGACACGTTGCTTTTTGGGATCCGTTCACTTGTGAGCGTTATTTTTCTTGCATAAAAAATTCAAAAATATTAAAAAAAAAAAAAATAATAAAAAATTCATAAAAACCATAAAAATTAAAAATTTCAAAATTTCAAAAAGATTTTATCTTTATTGTGTATATATATTGTCTTTGTGTTTGGTTTTGTTTTCTTTTGCATTTTCAGGTGTATGCGTACTAGATCTTCTAATTATCAAGAGCCCGAGCCTCAAGAAGATTTAGATATGGCAGGTGTCAACAACAACAACATGCCACCGCACCTCAATAATAATAATAACAACAACAATGCTCTTCCACAGCCCGATCTTCGGACCATGGAGGAACTTTGTCAACCAACAATGTTTGGACAAGGAGGACCGATTGCGCCGATGCAAATCAACGCTCCTGAGTTTTCGTTGAAGCACCACATGATTCAGCAAGTGCAAACAAACCCATTTAGAGGATTGCCTGATGATGATGCCAACAAACACCTCGACAAGTTCATTACAATCACCCAAAGCATGAAGTTGCCTGGTGCCACAATGGATGTTCTCCGCCTACAACTCTTCCCACATACTTTATCGCATCATGCCGAGAAATGGTTTGATCGTCTCCCGAAGAATTCTATTCACACTTGGGATGACATGACTCAACGCTTTCTTTCGCGCTACTTTCCACCATCCATGGTCACAAGCCTTCGCAACCAGATCAACGGTTTCATGCAAGATCCCGATGAATCTCTTTTTGATGCATGGGAGAGATATAATGTCTTGATCGACCGTTGTCCAAACCACAACATGCTTCCGGTCACCTTGATCGATACTTTCTACAATGGATTGACTTTTCGAGATCGTGATACGATCAATGCAGCCGCCGGTGGCACATTCATGAAAAGGAGACCCGAGGAGTGTAGAGAGTTAATTGAAAACATGACTACTCATCATAAGAACTGGGATTCCTCTGCTTCTTCTAGAAACAACACGAGAGTCAATGTTTCTTCTACCTCAGCAACCCCTGAGATGACCGAACTCACCCGCATGATGGCTGAAATGAGCAAAAGTATTACGCTTCTCGCTTCAAACCAACAACAACAAGTTAAAGCGGTTGCTAATCCTTGTGAAACATGTGGCGGTCCTCACTCATACACCGATTGTCCTTCGACACAAGGAAATCCGGAAAATGTGTATGCAGCTTACGGTAATTATTCACCGGAAAATTACCAAGCTAGACAACAAGGGGATAAAAATCTGCTGAGCTACCGTTCCAACAACTACCTTTCACCCGGTTTTTCTCCTCAAAACCAAAATCCCGCTAACAACTACAATAGAAGCAACCAAATCCCACCTCGTGCTTCTAACCCTTATCAACCACCCACCCAACATCACCCACCCATTAATCCCGATGTTGACACAATCATGAGAACTCAAGGTGAGCAAATCAAGAATCTACAGAGCCAAATAATCAATTTGAAAGGAGATATCTTGAAGCAAGGTAATGACATCAGAACCGAGGTTCGTGATAATCTTCAATCCTCTTTCATCACTCAAACAACTGAATTGAAGAATCTGTTGGCTAGTTTCTTGCCCGAAGCTCAACCTTCTTCTTCTTCGGGTTCTCTACCTTCAAACACCGTCACTAATCCGCGAGCTAATGTGAGTGCTATAACTACGCGTAGTGGAATTACCATTGTCAATCCACCTGATTCACCACCATCATCGACACCTCCTCCACCACCATGTATCCCTACTCCTCTTACACTTAGTGATAGTACACCATTACCGTCTCCGCCTCGTCATGACGATGTCTCTCGGAAGGACCCTTCAACATCACAACCTTCACCAACTACACCTCCACCCAATCCTTATCAACCCAGAATCCCATACCCTTCTCGCATAGGCAAGACCAACGAGCTAACCAAGAATGACTGTAATGTAATGAAATATGTGGATATGCTATCTAAAATGACCATCAACATTAGCCTTGTTGAAGCACTTTGCCACATGCCGAAATTCGTCAAAGCATTCAAGGAATTGCTTAGCAAGAAGGAGAAGCTCATTGAACTCGCCAACACACGCTTAAATGAAAACTGCTCTGCAGTTCTTCTTAGAGAACTTCCGGAAAAGCTTGGAGATCCCGGTCGTTTTGTGTTGCCTTGCGTGTTCAACAAAACTGAAGAATTTACTGCCCTTGCTGATCTCGGGGCTAGTATTAATTTGATGCCACTCAGTGTTTGGAAAACACTATCATTGCCCGACCTCATTCCAACAAAGATGACTCTCGAACTTGCAAACCGCACTCTCGCTTACCCCGTTGGTATAGCCGAAGATGTGTTTCTTAAAGTTGGCACATTTACTTTTCCGGTTGACTTTGTCATAGTTGATTATGAAATGGACCCTCGTATTCCTTTAATACTTGGTCGGCCATTCTTGAGAACCGGACGTGCTTTAATAGATGTGGCCGAAGGTGAGTTAATCTTACGAGTCGGGGATGATTCTAAAGTTTTTAAAATGGGAAAGCTTACAGGCAAATCCTTTGGAGGCCGAGAATCAGTGAATATGATAAATGTGCTCGATGACTTTACCGTCTATGACAATCCTCTATTCGAGTCTTCCACTGATAATCCACTCTTTGAAGATGATGTGGATGATTCTCACTCTACTTTGGACGCTTCTCCCATTTATGATTCACCACCGGTCTTTGATGCTTATGATGATGATGATTCTAGCTCAGATTCGGATGATTTTGATTGTACCTCTGAGTATCCCGAGCTGCCCACTTTCGATGATTTTGATGAGGCTGATACTCTCTCGAGCGATTCTTCACACACTGAAGATCCTCCACCATCACTCGATCCTACTTTGGACGATTACTCATTCGAGGAAGATTTCTCTGAATTTCTCAACACATACTTCCCTCATGAGAGTGATGCACCTCCTTTGGACTTTGAAGATTATCGTCTTGATCCTACTTTGGATTTGAAGAGCATTTTGTCCAAGGAGAAGAAACCGGTTGACACCGAAATCCGTTGCACTTATGATTTGACACCTCTTTGTCCCACTTCTGAGGACGAGGTTGTGCTTCTTTACGGATCTTCTTCACACTCGGCTGAGCCAGAGTGCTATTTTCCCCTGAAGGAAAAGGTGTTCGATCCCGGTATTGAAGTCTTTAAGCCATCTCAGTATCCACCTGATGAAATAAAAGGAAAAATCTTTGGAACCATTGAAGACATGCTTGCACCACTTCATCCTTGTTTCTACTGTGCTCCATCACTGCTTAAGGGAACCCTGCCACTTCTCTTTTGGCTTGCCTTGTTCGCCTTAAGCTCTTGCTTAGTGATGGATGAAAACTATGTCTTCGATCCTGGTGGATTTGTTTCATGCTACTTCCGTTGATGATCAAGGTCGAGTCAGGCTAATGACTCGGTTAACAAAAACCAAGCGCTTCTTGGGAGGCAACCCATGCATCTACCTTTCCGCTTTCTATATCATAAGTGTAGGGGGGACCCTTTGGATTGCTATTTCCTCTCCTCACTTCTTAATCAGGGATTCGAGCTATAATGATCCACTCTTGATGATTCTTGACGACCCGTGATTCCGTGTTCTACTTCTTCCCGGTTCTATCCTAAACTCTTTTCGATTCACTATTTTATATTTTCTCAATATTAAAATAGGAATCTCTTTAGTTGTCTTTTCCGTAGCGAGATTTAAACAACGTGCACAATGTCCTAAGTGTAGGGGAGTTTACTCCCACATGCTTAAACATTGAGGACAATGTTTATCTTAAGTGTAGGGGAGACTTCTATCGAAGTTAAGTGATCTTTTCCTTGTATTTTTCCTCATTTTAACCGGAAACTCAATTTTTCGACATTTTTCAAAATTTTTGATCTATTTTGGCCTATTAGTTTTTCCCTTTTGTATAGTTATTTTCTTTCTTTGCTAGAATAAATGTTTAATAAGTGGTTTTAATTTTCAAACGTTGTGAATCTTTTGACTCAATCCGAGTTTACTCTAGCTAGTATCCTTAACATGTTTAAGTCAAGTTTTGCTAGGCTTTTATATAGGGAGCTATAAAACGCGAAAGTCTTAACTCTCATGAGTTAAGAACAAGAACTTTTCGCAAGTTCCTATAATTGATCCTAGAGAGTCGTTTATTAAGGGAACTTTAAAATGCGATTTCTAAGCTTGAAAAAGTCCAAGAATTTGCAAGATCCTATAGGCGACTCGAAAACCCAAAACTTTGATTTAATAGGCTAAGTATCCACGAGTCTCATTACTTGAGATTTTAAACTGTGGAGAACGAGAGATGATAGAGCCAATTATAAGTTCGGTATTCTTTCGTGAATTTATGTGAGTTAATTATAAGCCTATTCTCCCATCGCTTGCTAATAAATTTATCTGCTAATAGATAAGGTTGTACGATTTGAAAAGTTACTTAGCTTCTAGCCCCAGATCGTTTAAAAGTTGCTCGGTAATGACGAGAGTTCATAGCCAAGGCATAACTTATGAAGCGGGGCGTGAAGATTGGCAAGTCCGAAAAGGCCCTAACAAGGCATGAGGGCTATGTTTTGTTGCTAAAGATCCAAAAGTGATGTGAAGAATCATTTATCGAAAATCAATATGAAGGATCGAGACACACGACGTAAAGCAAAACTCCCCAAAAGTCATGGAGAAGTGTATCCGAAAAGACCCTAACAAGGTATGAGGATAAATAGATCCAAGTCAATAAAGGAGGCGGATCGTTGTATATCAAAATCCAAAATAAAGATTGGAGAAAAATGAAAAAAGTCGTGGTCCATATATGAAGAATCTCTCAAAAATTCCAAGTGAAGAAATTCCAATTATGAAGAGAAGACCATTATTTCATGAACGTCTCTCAAAATTTGAAGTATGAAGTCGCTGCCAAATATCGGCCTGAGAAAGGTCTCAAATCGCGAACCAAGTTATGCCAAGATATGAACTTTTTGATATCCCGAGAAGCAGTTTTAAAAGATTTGGTCCTTTAGCTAACTATTGATTAAATCGTGCACTTTATTTTCAGACTTAATAATTATCTAAATAAGTCAAACAATGCATCTTCGTGATCATTCAAGACAAATAATAAAATATAAGAGATACCCATAGGAATAAGGGAGTCTAAGTGAATAATTGGCCCACATGAGTTCGTGTTAGTTTACTAACTTATAATAACAATGATCTCGTTTTTAAGCTTGGTTTGGAGAAAGTGAAAAGTTGAGGATGATGATTATTCATGACATTTTCAAAACCCAAGGTATGCTTTTAATTTCTTTACGTTGCATTTTTATAATTTTCTATCTCTTTAATAAAGGCCAATGTGGATTGATTATGATGAAAAGTGTAAACATGCTTTGTAACTAACGCATTGCATGAGGACATTGCAATGGTCAAGTGTAGGGGATTTGATAGGTGTATAAACACCCATCTTTTCTACCACTTAATTACAATAATAACCGGACCTAAACGTGTATTTTATGTCTTTTATGTCGGAATTATGCGTGGTTTGTGTTTTTATTATAATTTAGGATGAAATTATGAAAAGTGGAGAAAACACGAGAATTCACGGGCATTTACGGCTTTTATTGAAGAAAAAGATGAAAGACGGAGTCGAGAAATCAAGAGTGGAAAAAGAACGGAAGTCCAAGACCAATTCTGAAGATTTATCGAAGAAAAAGTCAAAAGACGGAAGTTTATCAAAAGCCGAGAAACTCAAGTCTATATTATTGAAGAAATTAAAGACGAGTTCAAAAGATATCCCGAGCCACAAGTCCTTAAAGTCCAAACTTAAAAGAAAGATTAGAAGAAAAGGACTAATGACGCAATTAATGAAGATTAAATGAAGGAAGGACTTAATCTTGCAATTAACAAGAAATGAAGGAGGGGAGGAAGCTTCCTAATCCTCCCCTATATATAGATTAGGATTGTTAATTTTCCATGTTGTTGGCTAACTTGACAAATTAGCTCTTCCATTTTTAATTACCTTGCACCTTTTATTACTTGTCCAATTTAATTACCTTGTCTTGCACTTAATTACCATTTAATTCAAGTAAGTTTTCCTTTTTAATTCTTGTCAAGCTTTATCTTTATCTTGTTAATCTCATTCTACCTTTCTTTAATCTTTGTGTTAATTTGTTTATGTTTAAGTTCTTTATTTTTGGTTGATTTGATTAAAGTGGTTTTGATTATTTTGATCTTTATTGATTGATTTATTGATTTGGATTGATTGTTTATGCTTTATATTTGTTTTATCTATTTGTTTGGTTTAATCTTTTTATTGATTTGGTTAAGTTTTGTTTAGATCCGTATGCTTATTTCTTTCCCTTGTTCTTCGCATATTGTTACTGTTCTTTCCCTGTTCGAGCCCAGAAACATTCCGAATAGGTGTGAATGATTGTACTCTATACGGAATATTAAATATTCAGCATAGAGGTTTTTGTTCCGCATAACAGTTTTGTAGAAATTGCCTATTCGGAATATTCATTTATTCCGCATAGGGGTTTTTGTAAAAGTGCTATTCGGAATATCCTGTATTCCGAATAGGGGAGTTTTCAGTATAGACCTTTATTCCGAATAAGATTTTCCGCATAGGGCTAACATTCCGAATAGGCTCAAGTATTCCGCATAGGCTCATTATTCCGAGTAGGACTTTATTCCGAATAGGGACAGCTATTCCGAATAGAGATTTATTCTGCATAGGGTCTACTATTCCGAGTAGGCAAATATTCCGAGTAGGGTAACATTCCGAATAGGGACAGATATTCCGAATTGCCTTTTATTCTGAATAGGAGTTTATTCCGGATAGGGAATTCTTAGTTTTTAGTTTTCTGCCTTTTCATTTTAAGCTTTATTTTTCCCGCCTTTTTCCTTACTTGCACTTTAAGTTTATTTGCCTTAGTTTAAGTTTTAGTTTTAGTTGCGTTTTAAGTTTGCCTTAGTTAGATTTAAGTTTGCGTTATTTACTTTATTGCCCTTTAGCTTTAGTCGCGCTTTTAAATACTTGCACTTTATTTTTATTAGACTTAGATTTATTTTTAATTGCACTTTTTATTTAATTGTTTTGCACCTTTTATTTTCAAAACTACAACGACACATCCTTATTTCACCAAAGTTCAATTGAGTCACACATAAAACATAAAGTTTTTCAATTCGAAGAGAACCACACAACGAACTTTAATTAATATCTTTATACAGGGTGTCAAAAGCCGTGTATCAATCGACATTAGGTTCTTTCTAGATTACAAGATCTATGACTAGTTCATAACCATTCATGATATAATTTCAAGTCTAAATGCAGGATATGGTCAACCATCAAGAATTATTTAGATCACTTTTGATAATCACCATCTTATCTTTTAGGGGATTTCTACACGGGTTCCCATCAATTAAAACAATGACATCATGTCATAATCAATCAATCTATTCTACTGGCATTATCAACTTTCTAGTATCATTACCGTTAATAAGATGTGAACTTCTCAAAAGACTAATAATAACTCATAACCCTTCACAAATTCAAGGATATATGGAGACGTAGCTAACATTAAAAGAGTAAGGTCAACGCATAATCTACGCGAGAGAATTTCAAATCAGATATAGACGAAAACATTAACGATTATGAATATATCCCATGTTTTCATGAATTGAGTACGCATTTGAAAGCTCCTCGGATCGTTACCCAGGTCATTCAAATGAAATCTAATCAAAAGAAATGATAGGAATGTCGATACACCCAGTCGGGTATTAATACTCGATAATTAGTAAAGTTTTCAAAGAATCTTGCCATGCAATTGAACAAGGAGGGGATATCAATTGTCAATTAAGACAATTTCCACAGATGATTAACTTCGATTCAAAAGAATAAATGGTACGGGCCCATATGTAGGTGTCTTTAACAATATGTCCCTATTTTTGCACTTCTTGCAGATCTCATAAGATTTAATCTTTCACAATTTCAAGGAAAATGTAATGTTTATTAACAATTTCATGGTGACTACTAATCAGCCTTGCATGGTCCCTTCCAAATTGTATGTAGGCGCGCAACTATATACAATTTTAGGATTAACGATGCAATACTCAGTTTGTCAAAATTTTATCATCTTGTTTAAAATATATTTTCATGCTTAATTCTGAAACAAGAATCAAAATGAAATTACAGAGATGTTCTTTGTTATGGAAACAATTAAGTTTTCCAAGGTGTTTCATAAACAAATTTATTTTCATAACGGTTACTTTTAAATCTCACTTTAAATAGTCCTTATTGTGATGAAAATTCAATTTTTCTCAAGGGATATTGTTTTAACTTATAAAAACAATGAGTGATCTGCAAAAGAGTGATGAAAACTTGTTCACCAAGAACTAACTACAATATGATAGGAAATGAGTTTAGCCAAAAATTATGAGGTTCATGACCTCGATGGCACTCAGGAATACAAAGAGAAAAATCTACAACGCAACTCAAACTAAGATGAGTGCTTATTGAATGGTTGCATCACTAATGCGAACATTAGAAAGAAGTAAGAAAAGATAGATAACATCAATACATGTAAAATTTAGCAATCAAAGGTAGTCTTTTCATTAATCACAAACAAGTCAAAAATTGTACCGTAACACATTACGTGTCACTATGTCATACAATTCCAAGAACTCGTCCTACCAACTGATGACTCAGTTAAGTTAGGGATTTTAAAAGATACCACAATGAATACTAATCTACAAGAGTCATTAGGTGTTCCACCTGTCCCAGAAGATCCATCGGTGCCAATTCAGAAGAAGATTTCTTCAATTTATTTCTGGGACACTGGGCATCCTCGTCATTGGACAATGGCCTAGGAACAACCCTTAACACGAACCAACAATCATTTAAAACCTTATAATTCAATCACAGGACTTAACGACTTCCTCTTACCATACGAGTTAAAAAAAATTCACTCAAGTTTCAATCAACTTATACTCAATGCAACATCCTACCTCATTCTCCAATACTTTCAACCTTATTCTTAGACCTTAATAGGGAAATAAAAGCTCGATATGAAAAACACTTAAATTCCAATCCTATAGCTCTTACAACAATAGTTATCAAATGAGTCACTAATATGAAATGACTCACACATTCAATTAGACTTCTCGGAAAGGTAATAGTGACATGAGGATTTTGTGTAATGGTTCCAATGACAGCCTCAAGTGCAACATTCACCCCTTTCGATTTCAAATATAAGAAGTAGGCGACACCAAATCAGATGACACCTTTCCAGGTGGTAAGGTTTTGTCAAACTCCACTCTATAAGGAAAGATCGTCATAACATCGATATCATATTTATTCTCAACAATTCTTCAAGATTTCAATCAACTAATATCAACATTTCTACAAATATCAACCATTTCGTTGGGATCATAAACATCCACAACTTGGTTTAGATCTAGGATAGCTAGAATTCCTACGGGAATAGCTTCGATTGATTTGCTAGGGGAGTTAGGGTTTCTTGTGACAATATACGTGTAGGATATGTAAATCTTGCTTATGTTTTAGAGAGAGAAAGAGATAGAGAGATGGTGGATTACACACAATTCTAGAGAGAGAAACTTATAAGAACTATGTGAAAAATGAATAACCACACCACCCTCTCCATCAAAGGAGAGGGTTTATATACCAAGCCCATAAGATGGGCTTGGGCTTGCATTTGGGCCGTCCATACATAACATGGACTAGGCCTTTCCTTGTTTACTTAATGTAAGATATCTAGACTACGAGCTACAACTTAATATATTGTTGGAGTGACCGAATCTTCCTAAATACGTAAAAACGTATTTCCAACAATCTCCCCCTAAGGGAGGTCACTCCAAACAAGGGCGTTACCCAAGTTACAATAATAAAATAAACCTAGCATACTATGCTTGTCTTGAGCTCGTAGTCTTCGTCTTTCTTTTCTTTTTCTTTTCAGGTGAACATGCTGATGTGATCATTGATATCAATCTTGAGCATTGATCTCTTGCCTTGATCTTGTGCATCCATCATTTGTGATCTTCGCCTCTTCGTGACCTCACGTCCCACATACTTATACCTTTGTAATTCTTGAAAGCTTCAGAGTTCGATACAGCGGAAGACTTAACTTTTAGGCTTTCTTGAATCAGATGAGGTATTAAGTGCGAAAAGTATAAGCATGCGGGGAAGACTTCTTCTTGGATTCCGCAACGCCACCATCTTCAAATGCCGCAACATAAGTAGACACGAACGAAATGGCTTTGAACATTTCATTCTAATTCGGTAGCTTTTTACCTCCGGTCGGTGAAGACCGTTGGACGATATAAAATATCGTACTCGTGGCAGGTAGATTTAATTAAAAATATCCTTGACAAGATTTCGCGGGTAAACCCGTTCTCTTTACTCGACCGTCCAAAGCTGACTGCGAACGTAAAGAGTGAATCATTTGGATAAAATTATCCGCATGATTGAAGCCGTCAATTCTGATTCCTGGAACAAGTGAAATTTAATTAAGAACCGCACCATCGTTGCTTTCCAGTTGTCACGAGCTTGATTCATATTGAATCTTGCAAGTTACCTACCAAGTGCTGTTTGATGTTAACACTAGAAGGATTTCCACTCATCACTGTGAACACTAAGGTATCACTCTGAGTGTTCTGGCAAGATCACTGAGATTTTGCGTAGAGGCCTGGAATGTGTTTAAGTTCAGCTAAGAATTAAACCACTGTTGCTTTCCAGTTATCACAAGTTTGATTCATAAAGAATCGCACAAGTCACCTACCATGAGCTTTTTGATATTCGCTCAAGAAGGATTTCCATCTTCATTGTAAATACTTTCGTATTACTCGGATGTTCAGGCAAGATCATGAAGATTTTGCGTAGGACTCTTAAGATCTTTCTTACTTTTCACAGTGTATGAAGAAGCAAGGAATTATGAAAGTGTGTCCTAATGAGATATTTGATGATCTCAAATGGCTCTAGACTCAGTCGTGCACTTTGGATTTTAGTGATCGGAGGCTGGAGAGGAGTGCCACCTTTTCAATACCAATTTATTCGGAGTGAATAAATCAATAGATAATGCGTTGTCTCCGTGTGATTAAAACATATATATTTTAAGAGATATCTGAGTTAGCTGGGATGGGTTGTGCATTGCATCACTGGGTCCATGATGTCTGTCTTCAATATCGAGAATCATTAAAATGATCTCAATAGCATATGTGTTGACCCGGTTTCTGCCTAAAGTTTTAAGGAGGGCTTCTTTCTTTACACCCTTTATCTTTACAATTCTTTTTCATTCTTCAACCCCTTCAATGCTTACCAATACGTCATAACTAGCACCTTGTTGTGATTGTTCCAGTGCTAACTTAAGTACTTGGTCGGCATTCAGCTACGTTCACAATCTTTGTCCAACTTTCCTAAGGACTACTATTTCTAGCTATGGAATGTCCTTAGGAAGATTCCTCCGGTTCTAGAAGAATCATAGGACTTAACCTATCCTACCATCCTTATGTCACCACAATCTTCATCGTCGTGAAATAAATGGGTTTTGGGTAAGTATATGTCACCATGAAAATTCATTTTGATATGCAAATCCGTTTTGCTCCCCTTAACATATGCCACGATATTCGAAAACATTTCGCATATGTCGGGATGAGCCAACACATTAAGTCAAACCATTTGTGATAATATCCCATATTAAATCACATTTTTATCCCCCATATTAAAAATATTAACCCAATCGATGTTTTTAATATCAATTGATTTAATGAAGTTTTAGCAAAGGTTTTGGGAAGAAAAATGCAAGTCCATTTTATCTTCATGATATCAAACATATGAGATATGATACCGATTTGTAACATGATCACATATTCACCATATTAGAAAAGAATTGACAAGGTTGGACCTGATAGATGAGAACATCATATGATAAGATCAAATGGTTCTTGTCGGCATATATTGGTCGCCTCGTCACGTCTGAAGTCATCTCTTGACACCACATGTACGATTGGTATTGTTGTCTTGACACCAGTTAGTGAGCTTGGCACGTTCGGCATCGAAGATTCTGAATGCTTGACAATTTCTCCCCCTCAATTGTTGACACGTGTTCTATTGAAAGAGCTGTAGTCATCGGTTGAGTAGTTGCATCGTCGAGTATGTAGAAACCAATTGTAGATAGCATGGTTGTAGAGATGATAGCTTCATAAAAACAAGACTTCTCTTGTTTTAACAAATAAATGCACTGAGGCGTACATAGATTTGTGTTAGACCAAGTTATAAAGTAAACTTGATCCCTTACAAGGTTTTAAAGTAAACCTTGCCCGAGAAAATTAATTCCCGTTGTGAGCCAAAGCTTTCGTAAGAAATACTTGACTTTAATGTGAAAACCGGGTTGCAGTCAGAAATAACTACAAGCCATTTAGGCATGTTTTATGGAATATTTACAACATTTGTACGAACTCTATTTATGGCGCCGTGTCGATATTAATCAACATTTCTAAGGCCGTAAATATTATCGTACCAAAAGACATGCCTTTGAAAAATAAAGTAAAAATATTTTTGGATTTTTCTATACTTTTCAATTTTTATGGTTTTTATATGGTTTTATATTTTTGTATTTTGCTTTTGTGGATAAAAATATAAACAATATATACAAATGATCACCAAGGATACGGAGAATAGTTTTACCACCACTATTCTTTCGCTTCATCTGCCAATTCCTTTAGAGTCTCAGGTGAGAAGGTTCTCATTCCTAGCTTGTCGGCCAAAAATTCAATTCGGGCGCGATCTAAAGCCTTCGTGAAAATAGCCGCCAATTGATACTCAGATCGGACAAAGTAAAGCTCTATTACTCTATTTTCCACTTGCTCCTTGATGAAATGGTAGCGAATATATGCTTCGACCGGGAGAATTGAACGTTGTTGCAGCATAAGGCAATTGCACTCTTCTTGTCACAATACATCGGAATTTTGTTGAAACCTAGACCATGGTCGGTTAATTGCGATCTCATCCAAAGAATTTGAGCACAGCAACAAGACATAGCTATGTATTCTGCTTACGTACTTGAAATTGCAGCGCTTTTCTGCCTTTTTGATGCCCAACTGATTAATCGATCTCCTAGTAGTTGCAACGTTCCACTCGTGCTACGCCTTGTATCTTGACAACCCGCATGATCCGCATCTGCATATGCCATTAGTGCAATAGAAGAGTCCTTCGAATACCAAAGTCCCCGATTAATGGTTCCTTTAAGATATCGAAAGATCCTTTTAACATTAGCTAAGTGTAACTCAGTAGGCCTAGTTTGATACCTAGCACACATACATATAGCAAACTGAAGATCAGGTCGACTGGCTGTAATATACAGAAGAGTACCGATCATTCCACGATAAAGTGTCGGATCAACGGCAACTCCATGTGGATCTGCATCAAGCTTAGATTTTTCCACCATTGGAGTATCCACAGGGTCGCAAGATTCCATCTTATATTTCTTTAGCGATTCAAGGGCATACTTGGATTGATTGATAAAGATGCCTCTGGGACTCTAAGATATCTAAAGACCTAAGAAGAATGATACCTTGCCCATCATTGACATCTTAAACTTGGAAGACATGAGTGTCCCAAACTCATCCGATAAGGTTTGGGTCGAGGCTGCAAATATAATATCATCAACATATATTTGTACCATAATCATATCTTTACCTCGTTTCTAAATGAACAGCGCGGGATCCACCTTGCCTTTAGCGAAGCCTTGCGTAATGAGGAATTGTGATAATAGATCATACCATGCGCGTGGAGCTTGCTTCAACCCATAGAGAGCCTTCTTAAGCTTGTACACATGATTAGGATATTTAGGATTCACAAAACCATCCGGCTGTTGTACATAGACCTCTTCCTTGATTTCACCATTAAGAAATTCCGTCTTCACATCCATCTGATAGACGATCATATTCATGTGGGCTGCATAAGCGAGGAATAGTCTAATAGCTTCCAAACGGGCAACAGGTGCAAAGGATTCCAATAAGTCGATGCCCAATAATTGCTTGTATCCACGAGCTACTAGTCGAGCTTTGTTCTTCAAAATTCCGCCTAACTCGTCGAGTTTCACCTTGTAAACCCATTTCAAAGTGAGTAACTGCACTTGATCCGGGCATGGGACAAGTTCCCAAACTTCAAGACGTATGAATTCGTTAAGTTCTTCTTGCATAGCTTCTATCCTACAGGATTGAGTAAAAGCTTGCTGCCATGTCTTAGGTTCAACTTCAGTGAGAAAAGCATCAAAATGATAGAACATTGCATTTTCTTGTAGCTGACTTCGTGTGGATACCGGACGATTAGGGTCACCAATAATAGAATCTATAGGATGATCCTTTGTCCACTTGCTGTCATGTTCACGAATCCGTGGATTGGAGTAAACCGTACAAGGAGCTTCCTCTGAGGTGGACGACCCAGCTTGATTAGGGTCGGGAATTGGTACACCAAAGAATGGAAGTTCACGCATTTGAGCGAATTCCAAATCGTGATCATCATCATCCTCTTCATCATCAATAGGCATGACATGGGTAGTTGAAACATGTGTTGGTTGAGAATTACTCGTTGAAGGTATATCTTGACCAATTGTAGGTGCAGATGTGTCTGATTGTGCTTCGGTTGCTGGAGCGACAACTTCGGTTACCGGAGCTATTACCTCAGGTTCTGGAGCAACGATACTTGGAGGAGTAAAGAATTCATCAAAGAACGGTTGAAACAACGTATCCCATCCAGTCCTAGAAGGTGGTGTAAATGATGATGAAGTAGGGTTATTTGGGACAAGACCAGAACTAATGTTACTGGGTCCCATTTCATGAAGTGCGGGTTCAGAGCTGCTTTGCTCAGAAGCCATTGCTGTCAGCTCATCAAAATCAACATTCATAGTTTCAAGGATCTTGCGAGATTTACGGTTGTAGATTCGGTATGCCTTCTTTGCGGGTGCGTAACCAATGAAAATACCAATATCAGCCTTTGGTTGAAGTTTTCCCAAATTGTCACCATCATTATTTGGATAGCAAAGAGAACCAAATACATGAAGATATGATAAATCTGGTACTTTTCCATGGAGAAGATCATAAGGTGTTTTACCATGGCGTTTACGAATTAGTGACCGGTTTTGGGTGTATACTGCTGTAGATACTGCTTCTGCCCATAAAAACAATGGAGCCTTTGCGTAAATTAACATCGTTCGAGCAGCTTCCATAAGTGTGCGATTTCGCCTTTCAACGACACCGTTTTGTTGTAGAGTGCGTGCAACAGATGTTTCATGAGATATGCCAACTTCTTCATAATAATCACGCAAAATTTGATTCACAAATTCGGTTCCATTATCTGTACGAATGCGTCGGACAGTAGTGTTGAGACGCACTTGAATCATCTTGAGAAATCCGATGATGAGTTTAGGTGCCTCATTTTTGGCTTTAAGAAATTTCACCCATGTAAACCGAGAGTAATCATCCACAATAACGAGGATGTACTTTTTTCCACTAAGACTTTCAACACGCATTGGCCCACAAAGATCCATATGCAACAGATAAAGTTTCTCTTGATTGGTGTCTTTCGTTTTGGGTTTGTAAGATTTCTTAGTGCTTTTCCCCATTGTACATGCGGAACACAAATGATCCTTGTGAAATGAAAGTTTAGGAAGACCACGAACAAGTTCGTTTTTTGCCAAATGATTAATAGCGTCAAAGTTAAGATGAGATAACCGTCGATGCCATAACCATGACTTAGTCTTCGATGCTTTGGAGAGAAGACATACGGGAGAAGCGGCCATCATGTGTTGTAGAGACAAAGTATGCAAATTGTTCCCTCGAGTACCTTTCAATAAATCAACCCCTTCCAAATTACGAATGAAGCAGGTAGGCTCTCGAAAAGCAACTTCTAGGTTTGCATCACAAAATTGTCCCACAGAAAATAAGTTGTGACCGAGACCTTCCACATAATACACTCTTGAAATGATAACATTCCCAATATGATATTCACCATAACCCATTATCTTTGCAATATGATCATTTCCAAATCTAACCGTACCAAGAAACTTGCTGACGGAATTTATGAGCTGAGAGCGATCTCCGGTCATATGCTTGGAGCAACCAGAGTCCAAATACCAGAGAACAATTTGGACCACCTGTTTTCAACAACAACAGTAGACAATGCATTGGAAACTATTGGTTCCAGAGTGTTAGCAGATACAGATAAAATATTATCAGAATTGCTAACATTTTTGTGACCCTTAGATTTCCTGCGTTTTCTAATGTGAGTCTTAGCACTAACAGGTTTTACTGTTCCAATTTTCTTAGGTTTTGGATTATTCGCGGGCACTACAGTGGGAGTAGACCTATTTAAAGGGCACTTGTTTCCTACAGTAGTGTCAGTGTTCCTAGTTAAAGGACACGCTTGTGTTTTGGTAGCCTTGGTACTCCTAGTTAAAGGGCACGCTTTCTTCGCTGTAGTGGGAGTGATCCTAGTTAAAGGGCACGTATTTCCTACTATAGTGAAAGTTCTACCAGTGGGGCGCCACATCTAACCAACTTGGGTTAACACTTTCCCAGTCGGTTTCCATTCTAATCCATTTTTCCGGGCATACATCTCATCCACATGGTCAATAAGGCAAGAATCATGACGACTAGAAAACATACATTCATTGCAATTCCAACATTTCAAATTAGAATTCACACTAGGCTTAGAACGCTGCACAACTGCATAGCCTTTAGGTTTAGCTACATGATTCTTTTTATTCAAAACAGAAATAACATTCCTAGGATGGGCTTCTACTTTCTTCTTCACTTGACTACTAGATGGGGGCAAGATCCTATCTTTCTTCTTGTTTCTTTTAAGCTTAGATCTTTGAGTCTTAGTAGTGATGCTTACTCCTGTAAAAGGCAACACGGGAATATTAGAAGCTGGTTTTGATTCCGCCTTATCTTTAGTGACCAAAGTTTGAGATGGTTTAGTCCTAGGGCCCTTATTAATGGTGTGACGGCTATAAGGTTCCTTTTGATTGCACTAGAAGACGATGCTGAGACAATGGCTGCGTTATCCACAACATTCTTACCTTTTAGAGTACGAAGTGTTTCCTTTAACTCAGCCAAGACCAGATTTTTATCACAAATTTGTTCCCTCAAATCAGATATTTCCATCGACTTTCGATTCAATTGTTCAATCAAGGATTGATTCTGTGCAGTGGTATTAGCACATGCGGGCTTTACTGAATCAAAGAGTCGTGTATCTTTCTGTTTTAAGTTATCAACTTTGGACAAAATCTTGGAAACTCGATTATCTAGATCAAGTTTAAAATTCTCAGCGGCCTCAAGTACGTTCACACAGTTAAGCTCCTTAGATTTCTCTATTTCTATCGGCAAAGATTTAGCAACTTTGTCACTTGGCTGACGCTGTTTTGATTGTAAGTTCAATCGAAAATTCTTTTCAAAGTTTGCATCATCGATATTAACACCTTCGAATGACGTTTCAAAGATTTCTTGAATAAATTGTTGCTTGCATTCAAGCGAAATACAATGTGTTTGAATCTCATCAAAACGTTTTGAAAGCGAAGAATATGAATCTTGAAGCTTTAAAAATTCAGCGTCAGATTCGTGACAAGTACTATCTACCACATTATCCACAGATTCAACATTATGCACAATAGAATCATTATCAACACTGTTATTCACACAGACGGATACTATATCATGAGACATCACTTGCTTCAGAAGCTGATCATTTTGGCGTGAAACCCGTTCTATTTCAAGTAAACTGTTTTCATAAGTATCATCCATTTCATTGAAAACACGTCTAACTTCTTCTATTTCCAAAAGCAAATCTTGATCAAGATTACTAAGACAAGCCTTAACATTCTTTACAAACGGAACAATTTCATCTCGAAACGCAGCTCTAGTGTGCTCAAAGTTCCATTCACCTTCCGTTATGGCCGAAGCCGTCGTACATTCCAAAATGACCTTGTCAAAATCGGCTAAGTGTTGGTGTACCACATTTAAGTTAACGGACGCCTTACTTACCGGTGGAATTAACTTCGTTAAATCCGTTTTGACAAGTGTAGGAGACGTACTAGGAGGGTTTTCATTTGACAAACTTTGGGGCACAAGAACTGTCAATTCAGCTAATTTTTGTAAGCGAATGCGGGTCTTTTTAGACAATTGATCTTTGTTATACTTGTCATAATCAATCGTATGGAATTTTGAAAGCATTTTAGAATGAGTTTCATCCGCAAGTGACTGTGTCTCCTCAGTACTACGAACAAAAGGTGCTTCTTTCGATTTGCCAATTAGGGTCATATCATAAAGACACGGAATATATCCCTGAGCTTGTTTTGCATAACCGGGATTAGGTGGTAAATCTTGAAGACGCTTAAGTTCGAGTTCTTTAAATGATTTAGTTAAAAGATGAACCTTTTCTGTGGAAGCGTATTGTTTTAAAAGCTGTTGTTTTTTAAATTTAAGAAGTTTGGTAGCATTAATTTCCGATTCAACCTTTTTAGACTCGAGAGTTTCGAAATCCATTTTAAGTTTATGAAAATCATTGACAACCGACTCTTTTGCTTTTAATTCATTGGAAAGATTAGCTTTTAATGATTCTATTTCTTTCAAGTGTTCAATCTTTTCAAAACGAAATTGGTCAAATTCAGAACATGTTATTTTCTCTGCTTGAGGGACCATTTCAAAAGTTTTGACCTTTTCTTTATGCAACGCAAGCTCAGCAGTTAGGGTGGAATTCGTATCTACGGATTGTCTGAGTGCCATATGCATTTGATCAATAATATGTTTAGGCACCATGACCAAATCATGTTGAGCATAAGATTCCATACCCGTCGTAGCATTTGGTTGAGGTTCACTCAAATGTGTAGGTTTGGGTACCACATCATTTGAATTACTAGTTCCCGAATGCTGTTCGAGGTTGTCATTTTCATGCCCAACTTGATGTTGGTTATCATCAATATTATTAGATGTGGTTGGTACCTCACTGATGACATCAGAACCCTAGTGAGAGAGATTAGCAACGAGAGCAGCATGGGCAGAGTGAATGTCATCACAATCCGAATCCTATGCGTCAAGATCATCTGCTTGATAAGCTGCATTAGAAGTGGAAACGACTGCAATGCCTTCAGTATCTGCTGCCCCTGGGTCTGCAAGAAATGCCAACTCCTCTGAATCCAAAATCTTCCCCTTAGACTGAGCATCAACCAAATACATCTTCTCACGAAACCATGCATCATCCCTACTCCTTTTCGGATGAGTGCATTCCCTAGCCATATGACCTTGTCCTCGACAATTGTAGCAAGTCACAACCTTCTTAGGACCAATAGGACTCCCATTTCCACTAGCTTGAGAATTCACAGCTTGATTGTTCCCAGTCCTTGTAGGAGGTCCATATAAATTTTGCCTTCCCTGAACAGGTTGCACCATCACTTGACCATCTTGAACAGTGGCTTGTTGTCGAGGATTTGATGAGGTGCGGAGCTGATTGTTTGTTGGTGGAAATCCTCTAGTTGCAACAAGTTTTGACAAGTAGGTTGTGAGATGGTTTAGAACATCAGCTGGCGTATCATTTGGAGTAAAGACCGGTGCTTAGATTGGTGGAAGTTCATTAGAGTAGAAAGCTTGTGCTGGTTGTGCTTCTATTGGAAAAAATCCTTGCTGAGGAGTATAGCCCATTGGAGAAGTGTTGGCTTGTGATGGTGATGTCTGATATGGTGGTTGCTGTGTAAAAGATTGTTGATGAACACTTTGTTGAAATGCTTGCTGTGGCATCATTGGTGGTTGATAAGATGGTTGCTGTGGTTGCTGATAGATGTGTGGTGGTGGCTTCTGCAAGTATGATGGTTGTTGATAAGTATAAGCCATGTTTTGTTGAGAAGCATACATTGCAAGTGGATCATGAACTTGAGGTGTAGACAACCGAGCCTCGACCACATGGCATTCGTGTTGTTGAAGAAAAGCTTGAAGTTGGTCCACATTGGTGTTATGCAAGTCCTTAGCCAATTTAACATCCGTCACGTATTTTTTCCATTATGGAGGAAGAGTGTTCAAATACTTGGTGTTCAATTGAAAGGTAGGAATTGTCATGCCATAGATATTGAGCTCATTCAACAATAGGGTAAATCTCAGATAGTAATCATTGAGAGTCTCCCCTGGCACATAGGCAAACTTATCAAAAGTATCATAAAGCTTACACTCTCGTTCTTGTTTAGTTAACGAGGTGCCTTGCATGAGAACAAGAATTCTATCCCATAACTCTTTGGCAACTTTATGTTTGCTGACGAGTTTGTAGACATCTGGAGGAAGGGCTTGGAGAATGATGTTTGTAGCATACTTATCACATTTGTCTTGAATCTTCATATCTCCAGTCAATTCACCCGTTGTGCGAGGACGAGTAGTTGTACCTTCCGTCACTGTACCATAATCTAATGGTCCATTGAGCACCGATGCCCAAATGAGATGTCCATTCTCCTTGTTCAACATATAAAGTTCCATTCGGGAAGCTCATTCCTCATACATAGTCTTCACCAACATTGGTGGACGATTATCCGTACCCGAGAGGATGGACTTATCCGTAAGAGATGTGTACTCCATTTCAATAAGTTAAGATTTACAAACGTTGATAGATCAATGAAAGAAAGTAAATGTGTTTGTTGTGGTGAGTTGAAGTTGAGAAACAATGTTAAAATCCCCTAAAATATGTCCTCGATAAACCAAAAATTCCAAGTCAAAATTACACACGGTTCGAAATTTTTTAAGGAATAAATTTTGGTTATCGGAATGTTGATCGGAATAGTGATCGGAATATCAGTCGGAAAGCCGTCGGAATAAGCCCTATCGGAATAACCTTGATCGGAATGTCCCTAATCGGAATAAACCAAATCGAAATGTCCCTTTTCGGAATGTGCCAAATCGGAATGTTCCTTTTCGGAATGTGCCAAATCGGAATGCCTAATCGGAATGTACCAAAATCGGAATCCCTAAACCCTATTCCGATTACACTGATCGGAATGTCCTATAAACCCTTTTCCGATGACCTGATCGGAATAAATCCCACTTTTCTCGGACAAAACTCAACCAATTCGTGATTTTAAGCCAAAAAATGATCAAAAAACACCCAAATTTTTTGTGTTTTTAGCCAAAGTAACTATACCAAATCCCTACCACAACTATGTAGAAGATTTGTATCAAGAAAAAACCATAAAAAACATAAAAAAAAAATTTGGTTCGTGTAAAAATGGATCAAAATAGGCGTATGAATCAAGAACACAAACACATAAACAATACAATCATCCCATGGCTCTTGATCCCATGGCACGGGCAAAACGGGCGGGCTAAACGGACGCAAGCTAAAATGAGAAAAAACACATATAAAAACGTAGATTAAAAAAATAAAAATACTTGTTTAAAAGCCGGGGATAAAAACTAAATATAAAATATTCGCCGAGTAGCCTAATTATTGTTTAAGTTCCCCCATTAAGCCCATAATTTTCTTACATATGCGCCCGTTTAGCCCATTAATAATAAAGAATGTGAAAAAAATGCTCAATCCTTTTTTGAAAATGGGCAAAAAGTGGTCATATTTATTAAAATGGGCAAGATTTGTCACATATATCTTACAGTTAACAGCTTACAGCTATTTTTGACAAACATAACTTTTATATTTTTAATCTGGCAAGTAAAATACAGGTTAAGTTATCTACAATGCACCAAGTCTTTAAAGACTTGATGCATGGAATGCATTCAATGTGAAACAAATAAACTAGCAAAAGCTTTTGTCAATGACTTGATGTTTCTCAAGTGATTCTAAAAAGTTTTAGAAAAAGTTATTGATCCAATGGTAAAAACTAGCTCCAAACACTTATTGAATTAGTTAAAAATCTTTGAGTAGTTTACCATTGTGGCGCTCTTAGTTAAAATTTGGGAAAAAAAAGTGATTATAACACAGAGCGCGTGTAATACAAACGCTCATCTAATCGAGTGGGAATTTGTTTTACCACACAGCGCGTGTAATCGAAGCGCTCATCACCATCTTAATAAAAGGTAAATTATTACAGTAATTCATTTGTTACAATCATCTGCTAACTACTGTACGTTTTCTTTTCTACTATTTTTTTCTTGTTAATAATAATTCATTTTATGTTTGTTTCGGCTTATATGTTGGCTTTATTAGCTTATTTGATTCCGTCTTATATTTCATAAGCCCTAATTTTCTGGCTTATTTTTAAACTTATGGGTTTATTTATGTTTATTATGAATTTATGATATGATAAACTTATACGGAGTATCCGTATAAGTTTATTATGATATGATAAACTTCTATAAACACATAAGTTTCAACATAAGCCAGAAAATTGGGGGTTTATGAAATATAAGACGGAATCAAATAAGCTAATAAGCCCACATATAAGCCGAAACAAACACCCCCTTGTTATGTGATTTTTGTGATTTGTTAGAATCTTTTATGTTGTTTTTGGCTATGACATAAGTAAACTAGGGCCTAGGGGGGTATGCTTATATGATTTGGGCTTATATCTCATAAGCTTAGGAAATTAGACTTATTTTTTTAAAAAATGGGCTCATAAAAGTTTATTACGATATGATATAAGCCGAAGTCTCAATATAAGCCAAAAAGTCCGGGCTAATGAAATATAAGCCGAAATCACATAAGCTCATAAGTCCACAAATAAACGTAAACAAATACCCCCCGCTGGTGTTTTTTAAGCTTAATTTTGGGCTTACGAGCCTATTTGATTTCAGCTTATGTTTCATATGCTTAATTTTTTTGGCTAATTTTGAGACTTCTGTGTTTATTATCATATCATAGTAAACTTATGTAAGCGTAAAAGTCTATAAATAAGCTGGAAACTTTGAGCATATGAAACATAAGCTGAAATCATATAAGCTTCTAACCCCTAAAATAAGCTTAAAAACACCCCATAAGATGTTCACCCCACGAGGTGGTTTGAGATTGGGTGTCTTATGAGACCTTTAGTTCACCTTACCGCTAGGACAGTTTGAGATAGTTGTTACATGCTTTGGTACGGATAGGGATCCCTGTTTAGTCTACCTAGGAAAGTCAAGCATTTTTTGATCTGATGCATGCAACCTAACTAGCATTCTTGTGGTCGTTTTTTGACTTTTCCTTGGCTGTTTCAAGATGTTCACCAAGTGAGGTTTGACCTTGGGTGTCTTCTGCGACTGCTGTTTTCTTGATCTATCCAATTGGTCAAGGAAGCTTTTCTGATGGTTAGCCTCTAGGAATTTCTGGTACTTTCATGAGACTTTTAGTACACCTTACTATTAGGCTACCCGCTACCTTGAGATGGTTGTTACATGCCTTGGTATATAATGATTAAAGGTGTAACTATTTCTTCAGCAACGTTTGATTGTATATTCATGAGTTACTATATATTGTCTATTGAATGTATATGTGGCAAGTTAATTGTTTCCGGAATTATACATGTATCATTAGCAAAGATTTAGATAAGAAAATTTGGAGATGAAATTATGAATAAACTTTGGTCAGAAAGAAGACGTACTTGATACGTTTTTCTATAATGTTTGCATAGCATAACGTAACTATTATGTGTATATTTACGGATTTACCAGAAAATTGTTGCTATAGTTGTTTATTGTAACACTGAGTTTATATTTACGGATGCCTGTTTCTCCTGTGATTTGCAGTAAGTTCAGTTTGTGTGTAAATGTAGTTTTCTTTATCGATACGTCCTTGATGGTGAATAGAGGAAATTATAGTTTAAAATTGTTCTATGTGCATATAGTTGCTTAAATGCTGCTATGTATTCATTTTACATCTGTTGGTTGCGTTGGTAATAATTAGAAGTCGTTTTCTTTCATTAAATCTGCTGGTAAATTGACATTAGTTCGTTTATGATTTTTAGGTTTTGTAATATATAGTCAAGTTGGTTTCTACATCATGGACGTCGACCTATGGAATGAACATCAGAGGAAAATTCATGAAAATTTTTCTGAACTGTATGCCATCATGAAGGCGACAGAAAAACTTGAAATGATATTTATTTGTGATGACATTTCAACAGCTGATTATGAGATTGAGTGTCAGAAGCTAATAGCACAATTTAACACACTATCATACATACTTAGAGATACCATGCCATGTATCCAAGGGTTTCATGACACGTATTGTATGGACTGCCCTGCTGCAATTAAACGTCTAGTTATCTCAGGCGTGCCTGCCACAGTGGAACACAGTGCGGCTGCAGCTGCAGCTGCCTCTGGGTTAACATTAGCTGCAAGTGTGGCGTTATGTGCGCATCATTTTATAACTGCTATAGGCGCTTTGAAGCTCAAGATGACTGCTGCTGATGAAGTTCGCCCAGTGCTTTCTGATGTGTCGCGGTCTTTAAACAAGTTGTCGTTTTTACCACCGGATTTTGAAGGGAAGACTAAGTTCAAGGAGTGGATGGTAAGGGTGTCAAAAATGGGGGCTGCCGACAAGTTGACTGAAGAGCAGGTAAGACAACTTCACTTTGATCTCAAATCATCTTATGATGACTTCAGGGCCGCATTGCCGACTGCAGGAAAATGACTGCAGGAACATGATAGTGACCTTTGTTTTTCAGTTTATGCTAATTAGATATGAATGTATGTGTTGTCTTGAATGTGAATGTACGATCTCCCTTACTTTGCTATATGGGTTAACTGGCTTTGGCTACGATCATGTGGAAATTGGAATCATCTAAGATTCAAGAAATGAGGGGTATCTGTATAATCTATTTTAGAGGGCTTATCTGCTTACTTAGCCAAAATAAGCCCATCCAAGAGTTATAAGCTTAAACTTATGAGCTTATATAGTTACAAAAGCCCAAACTCGATACGGGTCAAAATCACATGGAGAGGATCCGTTAGAAAAGGTTTCTAAGGACCAATTTCGTTAACACGATAAACCACAGGCACGTTTTATGCAATTAACTCTTAAAATTACAAGCAAACAATAAAAATAAATAAAAACAATAGGTGGTGCTCAAGAGGCTGACTAGCTTTACATGTCCTGTATACGCTCTCTGGTAAGCTCATAACAGCTGACAGTCCTAAACCATCTTAGAGTCCCGTGAACTGGTTTTAAGGAACCAGCTTGTCTTGTTACAGTTCAAATTGTACTAATAGGCAGTCGATAGGTGTTAGCTACGTTTTATTCATCTGGTGTATAGTGTTTGGGCGAGTCTTCACCTTTCAGAAATTTTTGTATTATTTGTTGCTATTTGAACTTCCATATTACATATTTTGAGACCATTTATTCAGAAGTTTTAAGGGAACTTGTGTCATGATCTTCCATGAACTCTCTACAGATTTTATATGATCATCGGCTGATTAATTTCATGCAACTTTTGGAGGTCTTCTGGTCTAGTTATTTTAACATTGTGTTCCACCCAGGAGAGCGAGTCTCTTTGACTCAAATGTATGCGCCTCATCGGGTTATCCCGGGACCTTCCCGACCCTTCCCTGTCCACCTAAAATTTACAAACCTAACGAGTTTTGAACTATTGAGCTCTTGAATAACAGTCAATGATCTTACCTGATAGGTCTTTTGGTGGTGGTTAATACAGAGGATTGTTCATGTAACAATAAGTTACACGAAGATTATGGCTATCTGTTTAGGCATCGTATCATTGTGCTTGTGCACAAGAAGGTTCATTTTTTTTTTGGTAACCGTGATTTCCGACTCATTGGCCCCGCCACACATACTCAAACCAGGTAAAGTCCTCCCTATGAAGGTTCATTTACAATAGAGAAAATTGGAAATACCGTTCATGTGGTATGTCCAAATCGCAGTCGTGCTTCACAAGTGATGTTTGGATTCACAAAGAGTGGTCAACCTATAATTGTAAAGAAAACCACAAACAAGGAAGTGTATAAACTTTTTGTTTATGACCCCAACTCAACGAAAAAGTCTACTGGGATTACTGGAGCATTAAATAATTCATTCTCTGAGTGTTCCTACGCAGAAACACTACTCTTGCTTGATCAATAAGATTATAGCAAGGTTGCAAACAGTGGAGCATACGAGAGTCGACGTCTGGTGTAGGCAAAAAAGGTACGGACATAGAAGAAAATTTACGTTAGACTGATGCTTTTATTATCATCAATGTTTCAAGTTTTGCTGATGATTGGTTGACGGCAACCAGCCATTGCAAGAAAAAAGGCAGCAGCCGATAGAGTCCATCACTTTTGCTATAAATCAGACTGTAGGGAGAGTTAAGGAGGCATTGGAGAAACATCAATCACCCTCTCCTGGAGGTATGTATTTGGTCAATCACTTTTTCCCTCAAATTAAACAACTTTCATGGACACATTGAACCATCTTCACATGTTGAATCCCCCTTTCCAAGTCTTCGAGTTCTTGACTTGTCTGATAATGGGTTTGTGGGCAACTCCCTGTAAAATATTTTCAAAATTTCAGTTCGATGAAGAATGTTGTTAAAAACAGCACAACACCAAAATATATGTCCATAGGTGGAAAGTATTACTCATTTCTTGTTGCGGTAAAAGGGATGTAAGGTATTTGCACGCATAACCAAAATATATGTCCACTAAGATTGAGTCGTTAGACCTATCTCGGAACCGACTCTCAGGAGAGATCCCACAAAGTCTTGCACACATAACCACTCTTGCAGTGTTGAATCTCTCGCAAAACTTTTAGGTGCAAGTCTTTTAGAAATTATCATTGGCTGTGAAGATACATCTTTGACGGGATATGCAAAAATATGTACCCAAAGCCTTTTAAGGGACACAAGACGTCTGAGGCAATCAGACTAAAAATATGTATCAAAAAATTATGTGTATGCGCCCAAGGTATATTGGAACCTAAGTACCACAAAATTGTTGAACATGGAGTTTGTAGAGGGCGCAGAAGCCAATGACTTGAAGAGCATCCGAACACTTGGAATCAAGTATATTGCAAGGCTAGTAGGTATCTTTTCTCTGTACTGCTAATGAATCAAGTATGTTCCTGCTGTTGATGTGGATCTTGCAAGGTTAGTTCTGTGACGGGGCAATATTTTTATTTAGCAAAATAATAGTTCTTTTTTATCTGCCATTCTAACAACTGTTTCATTATATAACTGCTCTCAGATAGCAAAAAGCTAAAAGCAAATATTGACCATTGCAGAAAGTCATTACAAGCTAAACATGGCAAAGAGTCCGCTCCTGTCCAACCAGGTTGGGTGGGTCTTAAATGGTAAAGCGAAACTCGGTTCTGGCCAGAACTTGGTCTTGGCTACCAGTGCTAATCAGAGAACCGGGTAAGGTGTTCCCCCACCAAATTAATAAAATAGTAACAGGCTATACTACAAAAATGAAAAGTTACATTTTTATCACATTCGAAAGCTAATATTATTAATATATGACCTTTACTCCTAATTCCAGGATTTCAAATTGACCTGGCTTTTGCAGCAACCGAACTTCTTTATTAAATTTTACAATCAAAGAACAAACATCTGGCTCAACCAGGCAGGCCTAGAAGAACCAAACTCAGCAAGTGTCGAGCTTATATGTGAGTTCAACTGAAGTTCCTAACTCGAGTCTTCCACTCAAATATTTGTCATTCGAAGTGAAAACCCAGACATATGACGTTTGACTTTTCATGAGCCAATCTTTTCATGCCGTATATAAACAAAATCCTGAGAAAAAACATGACCATAACAAAAGCACACTTCATTATATGAGGTGATGCCTCTATTTATACAATATATAATATAATGTAGATGCTAGAGTGACATCACGCCATCCTTTAGGCATATAATGAGTTTGTTGCACGACGACAGTCATAGTCCCATGTGGATCTAGCACCAAAATCTCATCTGAAACAAGAGCTCGACTGATGGCTGTTATCGCTCCAAACACAGCTCCATACCAAAACAAATTACGCCCAAAAATCTGCAAAGCATAAAAACAACGATACATCTGCAAAAGACTTTTCTTCCCCAATGCTGACTGATGCAAAAGACCTTTTTGGTATCATCTGCAAAGTGTGTACTTTTCCACTTGATACATCTGCAAAACCACACACCTGCTCTCAAACAGAGACCATAAAATGGTTTCATCTAAGCGGAAAAAAGAAATATCCGGTATTCTTACTAGCAATCTTTTAAAACTAAAGTTGTTTTTTTTCTTCTTCCCGTTGTAACTAGTACACAAGGTTAATTAGCATTGAGATTTTGAACAGCTTCAGACCATGTTTTCTGATGCACCTGCAAGGCGTATCCAAGTGTCAATGCAATTACGAGAAAGAGAGATCACATGTTAAGTCCATACAAATGAAAACAAACAGCAAACATAATCGATCGGCTTTTCAGAATTACTCGTGTGATCATGATTATTATTATAAAGTACAACATAAGATTATTTTATTTAACCTATAGATAACCTGGACGAAACACTACAATTTATTTCCAGGTGGTGAGTTTTTTGTAAAACATTTCCGCTAATTACAGGAACCTGAGTGTGGACCACCATGGTATAGGCTCATACCCCTAAGAAAACTTTCTCGGTGAAGTCCACACCGCGTGTCCTTACTAAATTGGAGGAACAACCCTAAGGAAGGCTGTCTTAAATTACAATCCCATCACACATCGAAAAATTCTGCATAGACGTACGTATATGGTGAGATTTCAGTAATTATAACGATTACTACTTTTAATTCCGATCACTATTAGATTTATGATACTCATTATTTCTTGTTAACTTGAATTTAAGTAATCATTATGAACCTACACCCATATGCATACGTCCATTTTTCTTGTTTGTTCAGTAATAGTCCATTTTCACCTTTGTGTGATTGTTTTAAAATTTGTACTGTACTTCTTTCGCATGATGCGATAACTTTATATGCTACGGTTTATAAAGGCGCTGCGTATAAGAAGAGCAAACAAAATCATGTGCAATAATGACATAGGAGTAGGTAATTTTTGTTGTTGTCAATCCTAAAAATAGATAATAGACGAGCTTTACTAAGGCTAAGCGGGTGGACTAAAATTTACGAGCCACTCACCTCAACTCACGCGCGACTTCTATTCCCATAAACTCATTCACGCGCGACTTACTCGCTTTATCCAAATTTCTACCCAAACTCACCTAGCGCCAGTTTTATACATGTGGGCCCCATGGTTTTATTTTTTGGGTTAAACTTATTTTTAGGTGTTTTTTGTGAGTGGTTTATATTTAAATAATAAAAAAATAAGTGTGAGTGAGTTTGAGTGAGTCTCATTATCCTCGTGAGTGAGTTTGTTAAAAGATGAAGTAGAGCTGATGTGAAAATGAGTGAGTTTGATACTTTGTCAGTCATCTTGAATAAGATAAGCATTTAAACTATTAAACGCAAAAAGTCATAAAAAAATTTTTGCATCGGAGATGATAGAAGGTGGTTGTAAATTTATGATCGGAGTAATATTATTGTACTTTGTTAGGTGTATGTGAAGACCATATTCGATGTAGCGTGTAAAATATATGGTTGTAAATTTATGATCGGAGTAATATTATTGTACTTTGTTAGGTATATGTCCCAGCTTTTTTTCTTTTGCTTCCTGACCATAAAAGTGATTCCAACATTTACAAAAAAATACATGGTTAGTGACCGGTCCTAATGGTCACTTCTATTTGCATTTGTTATCCAAGTATTATGTATTGTGCTTTAACTTGATATAATCTTCTTATACTAAGAACATCCATTATGGTGGTTTAAGAATAGGTGTAAAAACTTATAAAAAGGTTTATAAAATTTTACACTATAGTGAAGAACCATTTCAAGTCTAGGTGGCATGAAAAGGTCTAAGATCTTAAAAAGGTTTATAATTTAATGCATTCAACAGGGGCGAAGCTAGGGGGTTCCCGCGGGTGCCCGTGATCCCTATGGATTTTTTCTGTGTAGTGTTAATTTGTGAAGAAAACAATGATTTTTTGTAAATGCATCTTAAATGCACCCAGTCAATCGGAACGTGTTTCCACCCTTTGTTTCAATTCACTTTTTATATATGTTATATTACGGTTCAAATTTTTTTTTTCACCCGGTCATATGTCGTTCTGGCTTCGTCCCTGACATTTAGGGACGAAGCCAGGATGAAATATGACCGGGTAATATAGCATATGTAAAAAATGAATTAAAACGAAGGGTAGAAACACGTTCCGATTGACTGGGTGCATTGAAGATGGATTTAGAAAAAATCGATGTATTCTTCACAATTTAACACTACACAGAAAAATTTCATAGGGGTCAGGGGCACCCGGGAGAACCCCTAGCTCCGTCCCTGAATGCATTGTATGAGTTAGACAATTTTATAAACCAACTAAAAAGTTTATCTATAGTGGTAATAGGTTTATATTATAAAAAAGTTTATAAATTAATAATATCTTAAGATGTGTCATTTTTGTAAATCATTTAATAGGTTAATTATAGTGAATGCTCTAACTTATATTGTAACTGGTTCTGCTAATTACACACCATCCTAAGAGCACCCAGCACCCGGAGTGGTGGCGCCGTGGGGTGCCAAACCCACGGCGTTGGCCGCGTGATGAGTCCGACGAAGCCCAAAACCCACGGCGTGGGTGGTGGAAGTGAGTCAACTCACAGGGCGTGGTGGTGATTTTGTGAGTGTGAGTTGGCTGTTTTTTCCAAGTGACCCCCAAGTGATGACTCTCCTGTTTTTCCAAGTGAATGTGAGTGTGGGTTTCGCTGACGTGGCAAAAAAAAAACATCACTTGGAGTGATGGTTCCTAGCCCTCTAAACCCTAATCCACCACTCTCGATCGAACCATCTAACCAAAGAGGCAAAGAAATTATTCAAGTATCCATTACTTCGTTTTCGGTGGCTTAAGGTTTTGCCACTTGGTGGAACAACCAGTAGTGAATTAATAGCAAAGTGAGATCAAAGTGAGATTCTATTGAGACCTCCCACCGTTAATTTAAGCTCCAAAGAGTCTTGCGGTGAAGGTTATGATGACAATGACAAGTCAATTTCAGACATGACCATCATAAACAAATACTCCGTTATTACTACTTAGCTTCTTAGAAAGCTGGTAAGGAAGACTATCTGGTATAAAATACACCTTTTTGTGGTAGGGGTCAAAACGGGATGGGTCGGGTTGATTTTACCTTCAAATACTTGCAAGACTTTTGTTTGAATATAAATAAACATGTTTGAACAAAACAGTTCAGAAATAATATAAAAATCGACTTTTGAGCGAATTTCATCTTGTTTGAGCCATTTCCTGTTGTTAATATTTTTACTTGATGTGTTTTAGTATTTGACCCTTATGAGACATAAAAACAAGTCAATCGAAATGCCCCATTCTTATGTAAGCTGGTTCTCTTCGTATCTCCGCATCGGTGCATATGCTCTTCCTGTAATACTTCATTAAATGCTGCAGTGCCTATTGGTTCATTTCATTATGTTTTCTTCCATGTCCAAATTAGCTGATAGTTATTTGGAGACTTTGCACCTGTATTTGGTAGAAAGGAAACTGTTAGAAATATGGGTGGATCAAATAATCTGAGAGTCGTGTCAAACACTTTCAGATCAAAGTATTTCGATGGTTCTATCGAAATCTCCAATCGGATAAAACTCAGATTCGAACTGTTTATGTGTTATTGTTGTTATGATCCAGAACCAGAATGAAGGAGATGACCAATAAAACGTCTGTCAAGTTGTAACTGCCAAAAGCAGTTATAACTCCTAAAAACCGACATTTTTAGCAACGGGCAGAAATAGGTCAGCTCGACCCCAGCCAGGGGCGCTGCCCCTTGGACCCTGCCAGGGGCTGTCGCCCCTTGGACCCTGCCCAGGGGCGCTGCCCCCGGACCCCCGTCGTACGGGGGCTTCGCCCCCGTATGATAACCGTAATAATGTCATACAAGTGTGCACTCCGCACAACCCCGACTTGATGAACGTTTATCACGATTACACATTGGTCAACAAAGTAAATCCATTACACTTAAATCATTATTGGTAACACAAAATCACCAACAATCCTCCCCCATTTAAGTGAAATCTTGATTAACTTAAAGAAAATCATAACACAATCAAACTGATGCATAAATGAAATGTCGACATGATTGAATTTCACATTAGTATATTAGCATTCCAAATATTCGAATATTAGAGTGTCACTAAGGATTGAACTCTTCTATCCATAGAGAATACCTGAAGATAATATACACAACAGTTTACACATTTACATGTTCTACTTGACACTATTTTTACTAGCTTGTGTCCTATCCTTCAATAAGCATATCAAAGCCAAGTCCCAAACTTCTTGAAGCAGCTAAACTTCATGCTTATATAGGTGATCTTTTCTTCTTGCACCTGCACATGCAATTTGTCAAAAGATCATTAAGAAATATAATTTCAACCTCCTTTACTTGCAGTTCTGAACACATACCGTGGGATGATGTAATTATGCGTTCCAAATCAAAATATCAAGCTTTCCACATTGAATTCAGCACCTAACATTGCGTTAGGTGGGAATTGGGTATCTTGATACAAGGATTTTATTAGGTGGACTTTAAACCCATCCCAATAGCCGCCTTGCGCACGAGATCTCTAACTAACCCTTTGGTTAGATGGTCGGCTAAATTCAACTGAGTTTTCACAAACTCCACGGATATCACACCATTCATGATAAGGTCACGAATCATACTATGTCTAACACCTAAGTGTCTAGACTTACCATTGTACACATGACTATAAGCCCTAGCCAAGGTAGCAGCACTATCACATCTGATAGAAATGGTAGATACCGGTTTAGGCCACAAAGGAATTTCATAAACCAAATCCCTTAGCCATTCAGCTTCTTTACCAGCAGCAGCCAAAGCCACAAACTCTGACTCCATAGTTGAGCTTGTAATACAAGTCTGTTTCTTAGAAGCCCAAGAAATAGCACCTCCTCCAAGTAGGAATACCCAGCCACTCGTAGACGAGTGATCCTCCATGTTGTTAATCCAACTGGCATCTGAGTAACCTTCTATCACAGAAGGATAACCACTATAAGTTAAACCAAAATTCATGGTTCCTTTCAAGTATTGAAATACTCGAGTAAGAGCTTGCCAATGTGAAGCACTAGGATTGCTAGTATACTTACTAAGCTGTCCTACAGCAAACGCTATATCCGGCCTAGTGCTAATCATGGCATACATAAGACATCCAACAGCACTAGAGTATTCTAGCTGAGACACTGCAATTCCCTTATTAGGAATCAGTTTCACAGTAGAATCAAATGGAGTATGAGCAGGAATGCAATCAACAAAGTTAAACTTTGCTAGTATCTTCTCAATATAATGAGATTGAGAAATCGAAATACCATTGTTTCCTCGTTTAATTCTAATACCAAGAATCACCTCAGCCTCCCCCAGATCTTTCATATCAAACTTAGATGACAAAAATTCCTTTGTCTTATCAACTTGATCTTGGTCAGTGCCAAAGATCAACATGTCATCTACATATCAGCAAATGATTACTCCCTTACCAGAAGCATCAAACCTGCTATACACACATTTGTCAGATTGGTTTAAACAAAAACCATTAGACAACACCACATCATCAAACTTTTGATGCCATTGTTTTGGTGCTTGTTTTAGACCATACAATGATTTCTTCAATTTACATACCTTGTTTTCATGTCCAGGCATCACAAACCCTTCAGGCTGTTTCATGTAAATTTCCTCATCCAAATCACCATTCAAGAATGCAGTTTTCACATCCATTTGGTGAATAACAAGATTGTTTATAGCAGCAATAGCTAACAACAATCTAATAGTGGATATCCTGGCAACAGGAGCATATGTATCAAAGAAGTCAATTCCCTCCTTTTGTCTAAAGCCTTGGATTACCAATCTGGCTTTAAACTTATCTATGCTTCCATCCACTTTCATTTTCCTTTTGAGGATCCATTTACCTCCTAATGCCTTGCATCCTGGAGGTAAATCAACCAATTCCCAAGTATCATTCTGCATGATGGAATCAATCTCACTTTGAATTGCTTCTTTCCAGAAGGCAACATCCCTAGACGCCATTGCCTCACTCAAGGTCTTTGGATCCTCCTCAACAGTGAAACAATATTCACGTAGAGATACAGTCTTATCTCTCGTTCCTTCAACCAAATAAAGTTGAAAATCAGAACCAAAAGACTTAGCTTTTCTTGTTCTAGTGCTTTTCCTAGGAACCGATGGACCAGGTACATCATGTGCACCTTCAGTCTCATCTTCAGCTATGTCACTTGAAGATGGCTGAATCATACCTCTTGGTCTAGGTATAGATGAAAACCGTTCTTCATCAAATATTGCATCTCTTGACTCTATTATAGAGTTCACCGACACATAATCATTAGGTTCTATAACATAAAACCTGTAACACTTGGAATGCTCAGCATACCCAATGAAGATACAATCTATACCTTTCTCACCCAGATTTTTCATCTTGGGCTGAGTCAACCTTACGACTGCTCTACAGCCCCAAACCCTTAAATAAGCCAAATTCGGTACCTTCTTGGTCCAAATTTCATAAGGAGTTTGTTTGCTATGTTTGTTTGGAGTTCTATTCAGAATATAACAGGCTGTCAACATTGCCTCACCCCAAAATCCTTCACTTAGTCCAGAATAGGATAACATGGAATTCACCATTTCCTTTAAGGTCCTATTCTTCCTTTCTGCAACACCATTCTGTTGTGGTGTGTAAGGAGCCGTGGTTTGATGTATTATTCCAGTAGATTGAAAATAAACTGGATCATAATACTCACCACCACGATCAGTACGAAATACTTTTATTGAATTTTGTCTTTGAAGTTCTACTTCTTGTTTATAAATTTTAAATTTATCAAGAGCTTCATTTTTAGCATGCAAAAGATATACATAACAATATCTAGAAGCATCATCAATAAAAGTAATAACATACTTATTTTGTTCTAGTGAAGGATTGGCATGAAAATCACATAGATCACTATGTATGAGATCTAATACATTGCTTTCCCGATTAACACCCTTAAAAGGTTGTCTAGTAATCTTTGTTAACATACAAGTTTTACAACTTTTATTTGTCATGTCAAAAGCAGGTATTAGACTCATTTTAGCCATATCTATCATTCTCCTGTAATGAACATGTCCTAGTCTAGCATGCCACAATTCAGAATTACTTACATCATTACTATGACCAGAAGTAATCAAACAAGTAGAAGCATTAAACAAAGGATAATTCAGATTTAATCTAATCATTCCATTACATACATAACCAAATCCAACAAAAGTACCATGTCTTGACAAGATATACTTGTCACTTTCCAACACCTGTTTGTAGCCACACTTATTCAACACAATTTCAGAAACGAGATTCTTTCGAATCCCGGGTACATACAACACATTATCTAAACATAAAGTTTTTCCAGAAGTGAAAGTTAATAAAACACGCCCTATTCCTTTGATTGGTTCAGTAGCAACGTTTCCCATCTTTACAAATGATCCATCTTTAATTGATTTACAGGCTTAAAACCAACGAAGATCCTTGCAAACATGACTTGTTGCACCCGAATCAACCCACCAAGCAACATCATCATCCTGAACATAAAATGCATCAGAAATAACAGAAACATAATGTAAATCATTATCAATATTCTGAATAAGATCAGAATTATAACCTTGTTGCTTTTCTGGATCCTTAGACCCATTTGAACCAGCGCCTTTTTTGTCCTTAGAGCGACAATCCTTCTTCATGTGACCAGGTTTGCCACATTTCCAACAAGCCCCCACATCCTTCTTGTTGCCAGACTTATTATCACCACTGTTGTTGTACTTACGTTTGTTCTTATTATTGTTTGAATTCTTGGCTCCATCTCCTTCAACCATGTTGACAGAAGATGACCCAATTTGGTTCTTTCCTTTAGGGTTATTTTCAAGTTCCTGAGTTCTTAACCCTTCCTCAATTCGGAGAGCACTACCGAGTTGAACCAAATTTAATTCTTCCTTCTTATGTTTCAAACCATGTTTGAATTCTTTCCAAGAAGGGGGCAGTTTATCAATGATAACTGCAACCGAGATGGCCTCATCCATCAACAATTTGTGTTGGGTAATCTGTCCCAGAATCCTTAACATCTCATGATATTGGTCCATTACAAATCGGGTATCAACCATTCTGTAATTCATGAAATTGCTTACCAGAAACTTCTTTGCAGAAGCATCTTCAGCCATGTATTTGGATTCTAGGGACTCCCACAGAGCCTTTGCAGATTCAGTATTTTGATAGATATCAAAGAGTGAGTCAGACATACCATTCAGAATATGACCACGGCATATGTAGTCGTCGTTTTCCCACTTCATCCGCTGCCTAGTGGTTTCCAGCGTTTCATCCTCTAACCATTCGGGACTTGGTGTATTCAGAACATACACAACCTTCAAAGTGGTAAGAAGAAAGTGCATCTTCTTCTGCCAACGACGAAAATCCTGCCCTTCAAACTTAGCCAACTTATCGAACTTACTCGTCATGTCCTTCACAGATTCACCGTTCGCCATGATCACAGAATACTTTGATCTTTGTTAGAAATATGGGTGGATCAAATAATCTGAGAGTCGTGTCAAACACTTTCAGATCAAAGTATTTCGATGGTTCTATCGAAATCTCCAATCGGATAAAACTCAGATTCGAACTGTTTATGTGTTATTGTTGTTATGATCCAGAACCAGAATGAAGGAGATGACCAATAAAACGTCTGTCAAGTTGTAACTGCCAAAAGCAGTTATAACTCCTAAAAACCGACATTTTTAGCAACGGGCAGAAATAGGTCAGCTCGACCCCAGCCAGGGGCGCTGCCCCTTGGACCTGCCAGGGGCTGCCGCCCCTTGGACCCTGCCCAGGGGCGCTGCCCCCGGACCCCCGTCGTACGGGGGCTTCGCCCCCGTATGATAACCGTAATAATGTCATACAAGTGTGCACTCCGCACAACCCCGACTTGATGAACGTTTATCACGATTACACATTGGTCAACAAAGTAAATCCATTACACTTAAATCATTATTGGTAACACAAAATCACCAACAGAAACCACCAACGAGTTCACTTCATACCTGTTTTTTTTGGTATCAGTATGCAAGGAGAGTTTGGTTTTTCATTTTTGTTTTGGTTTCTTATCCAAGTGTCGTATTCTTTCATTAGGTCTTGTAAATGACACTTTCCTAATTATAATAAGTTATCGTTACGTATCTTTCTATGCATCATGAATGCATAGTATCATCCTTATAATACGCAAAATTTGATGTAGTAATAATATTGTTTGTATGTGTGTTGACATTGGCCTTTTATATGTTTGTTACATCATTCATCAAATTACAAATGGTGTTGTGGGTGTACTGGCCTGGTAGAGTTTTGGTTCTTAGGAACTGAGGATTGTCGTAATGGGAAAATGAAGCACATTACCTTGTCCGTCAATATATAACTTTGACAGGCTACTACAAGAAAAGCCCTGCTTAGTGAGCTTGTTGCTATGAGACTGGCATTACGTGCATTGATCTACCAATTACATCAACTTGCTCTCGGAAATATATGAAAACATGCTGTGTAATCAAAACGGAACTATCAATAAACTTTTGCAATTCTGTTTAGGTGAATTATACAATTCATGAAAGTAATTCACATTAGAGCTGTAAATCCTAGCGAATCTGAAATTCGGTTACAATTCATAATAAAGTAGAAACTACCTACAATAATGATTAAAGATTCATGAACCCACATCGAAATGATCTACGGTTCATGAATAAAGTAGAAACAACACTATCAGAATTAAGACGACATCCAAACTAAGCTATATATATGATCGAGTTCTAGCCTATTATAAAGAAAAAAAAGTAGTGTACACAATGAACTCTGATCGAAATGATGTAAACGTTTGTATCCTCTTTGGTCTTCATGATGGTCAATTGGGTTTTAAAATGAACGGGGACGGTCAAAAACCTCTCGATAGGGTAATGGGGCACCCATTGAGGACCTTGGAACACCTTCAGAGGATACCACAATCCTGTAACAATATATCTTAAGTGTTTACTTGAAACAACTCTCAAATTCACAAGGTGAGCGAGTTACTATTTTATTGAAAAAGCCGTTCTTCAATGCCAAGGGCATGGTGAAGAACAAAGATGACACCTCTATCTTGAAAGAAGGTTTGCTCCCGGTCATCATACCTGATGGTGATAGGTTCGCGAAACCAAAAATTTCTAACTTCTTTGGAATGCTTGTCCCTGAAATGTTTGTAGAGGTTCCACGACGTATGAGTAAAGTTGCAATCAGAACCAGGCAAAGACATGTTTCAACAGGCATCGATTTTCGTGAACACGTTTTCTACAGAAAGGCAATACGTGTTCACATCTCAATCTCTTGTTGATACACGGTGAAGTCGTCAAATTGAGAGAAGTTTCTCAAATAAGACGACGCTCATTGTGTCAACTCTAACAAACCGGGCATGTGGAATCTTCCAAATTCAGCAAGCATCGAACACATAAAGAACGTCCACCTTCACCACTCCATTGATATAAACAAAAACTTTTTATATCATATTAATTAAAACCATTAAACTAATTAACTAATTAGTCACACGAAATAGTTTTGATTAATAAGATATAAAGATTAAGTTTTTGTTTATATCAATCCAGTGTGACACTCTCTATGTACCAGTTGCTTCGTGAATATGGAAGATGGCACATGCCCGGTTTGTTAGACTCGACACTTCGAGCGTCAACTTGAGTTTGAAAAACTTCTCAACTCACTTCATCGTGCATCAGCAAGATATTCGGATGTGAACGCGTATTGTCTTTCCGTAAAAAACGCGTTCACGAAAACCGATGCTTGTTGACACCGTGTCGTCTTTACTTACTTCTCAATGCAAAATTCACTCACATCTCGTAGAATCTCTACAAACATTTCTTGGAGACTTATTACATAGAAGTTAGAAACTTTTAGTTTGGCGAACATCCGGTATGAATGTATGATGACCGCGAGCAAACTTTCTTCCAAGATGAAGATGGAGGTGTCATCTGCGTTCTTCACTATCGCCTTGGCAGTTTACTCGTGTGATCAACACTTGCTGATAACATGTCAAGCGTCTGTGTGTGTATGTATCTATGTTTGTGGAAGATGTATGTAATATGTATAAAGAGATATGAGGTTGTTCATGATATTTAAGGGGAGGTTGTTGGTGATATTTAAGATGGGGTTTAAATTAGTCTTTCTGTGTTGAAGCTTGCTACGCATACTACTATTTTTATAAGAGGGTCTAAAGTAGATAAGTAGATACGTAGTAATAAGTTGGTTGTAAATTTATGAGAAGGGTAATATGATTGTACTTCGTTAGGTGTATGATCAAATTTAATGTAGCGTGTAACCTAACAAGTTTGCATTGAATTCAAAATTATTTTTCCTTACGATTTAAAATCACATCCAAACACTTTAAAGAGGGCGGACCGGCTGCACTCATTTTGAGGCTATAAAATGAAAAAAAAAATTAAAACTGCTATTTTTTTACGTGTAACACCCAAAAACTGTTATGCTACATTGGTTTTATACGCCGTGTCTTTAGTTGACCTAAATTTTTTTGTGCAAAACCGATTTTATAATTCTGTGTCCGCCTCTGCTTCAAAGGTGTCAATATCACTATTAGGGATTAAAATCCCTTCAAGTTGAATGTAACTTGATTGATAATGTTGGCCAATCAAAATTTAGATAAATCTTTAAAAGTTTTTCATTTAATGAAATATAGGGGGCCGCATGCATTTATCTCTATTATAATTGGAGAACTTGACTTATCAAGTTGGTTTCAACTTGAGATGATCTTTTTCCCACTATTAGGCTGCTCACAACTGTATCGATTTGCACACGATCAATTCCATTGCAAATACCAAGTCGAGTCGGTCAAGCCCTTGAAATCGATCCACCAGACGAACAATTCATTTCTTCTTGTTTATATTATTTTTTAGATTAGATTTATTTAATTTTAATTATGTTTTAATTAGTTAAATTTGTACTAATAAATTTCTAAATTTAAATATATTGAACTTTGTTTAATTTTTTACAACGTATATTAATTTAACATTTTTAGAGTTAGTTTTATTTAATACATTTACCTTTTTTATCTTTAATTAAGTTTTTTTTATTTTTTTAACAAGTATAATTATTATTGTAATGTTTCTATTTAATAAAATGTAGTTTTGAAAAAATTTTAAAAAATGAAAAAAACTTGAAAACTTGATCACCTTTTTATGAAAATAAATCGAGATCACCGAAAAAAGAAAACTAATGTGACAAAAAAAATATAAATCGTTGATGATCGCTGTTATTATTAATCTAAACAAACTATCATTCGAGCAAAGTAACATACATTAAACTAACATTCTTATGACTTAACATTTTTTATACTTTACTTTTTACCTTTTTATTTTCCGTATGTGTTTGTTTTGTAGCTACGAGTGGTACAAACGGTCTAACGAGAGGAATGGATGTATTTAATACGCGAGCTCCGCTAAGTGTTTCGGTCGGTGGAGCGATTCTCGAGCGAATTTTTAATGTGCTTGGAGCCTGTTAATAACTTAGGTTCGGTAGATAAAAGCACAGAGTTTCTTATTCATAGACTAGCGCCTGCCTTTATACATGCCTTTATACAGTTACATACAAAATTATCCATTTTTGAAACCGGAATTAAAGGGATAGATCTTTTAGCCCCTTATCGTCGTGGAGGAAAAAATTTGAACTATTTGGAGGAGCTAGTGTGGGTAAAACAGTACTCATATAGCATTGATTAACTATATTGCCAATTACCAAAGCTCACGGAGGCGTATCTGTATTTGACAAAGTTAAAATTATGACTTAACATTTTTTATACTTTACTTTTTTTACCTTTTTATTTTCCGTATGTGTTTGTTTTGTAGCTACGAGTGGTACAAATGGTCTAACGAGAGGAATGGATGTATTTAATACGCGAGCTCCGCTAAGTGTTTCGGTCGGTGGAGCGATTCTCGAGCGAATTTTTAATGTGCCTGGAGCCTGTTAATAACTTAGGTTCGGTAGATAAAAGCACATAATTTCTTATTCATAGACTAGCGCCTGCCTTTATACATGCCTTTATACAGATACATACAAAATTATCCATTTTTGAAACCGGAATTAAAAAGATAGATCTTTTAGCCCCTTATCGTCGTGGAGGAAAAATTTTGAACTATTTGGAGGAGCTAGCGTGGGTAAAACAGTACTCATATAGTATTGATTAACTATATTGTCAATTACCAAAGCTCACGGAGGCGTATCTGTATTTGACAAAGTTAAAATTATTTTACATGAATATGAAAGAATCTAGAGTAATTCATGAAAAAACATTACAGAATCAAAAGTGACTTTAAATGAACCGTCGGGAGCTCATATTCTTTTGTTTTATTTTCTTGCAAATTTACAAAATGCATTAAACTAAAATACTAAATTACAAGTGAAAGAAAAGAAAAGTAATTCTGATCTCTGTGTACAATAATATATGACTACTACAAATAGCGCTGAGCATGGCATACCCAAAATCGATTTGAACTGAACCGAATCAGACCGAAAAAATTCGGTCCGGGGTTTTGGACGAATTTTGTTCTTGGTCTAGTCGGTCCGATCCGATCCGATTTGGTCTTAACAAAATTTTGTCGATTATACCTAATTAAACCGGACCGAACCGGACATGACTGGACCAACTCGGAGCAGACCGGACCATTTCGATCCAGTATCGGCCCGAGATTTCAGACCATTTCGGCCCTCGATCCGATTCGGTCTTGACCGATCCGGACCGATGCTCAGCCCTAACTATAAGTATCAAAGTATCAGATACTAACAAAGTAACAAAAGCACATGATCACTTTTAAAGCTTGAAAACAACTTTTTAACTTGCGGCCCAATAATGAGTTGCAATATATACCGGCCCAATAATGAGTTGCAATAAATACCAGCAGCCCAAAATACCACATAACTAAACGAGTCGAAATGATCTAAGTGATACTTTCGACTAGACCTGACACGAAAATTAACAAGTTTGGATTGAGTCTAAAAAGATTTGGGTTTATCCATCTAACACGTTTATTAAATAGGTTAGGTTCAGATTAAGAATAAATAAAACAGGTTAACTCATTTAAGTCTTTTAAAAAAAACTAAAATTATTTATATTTTGTTATACAGGTTAAAATAGGGTACAAACATTTAACATATGCAATGTGACAAGTGTTGTACTCGAACCCCGTTTAATCAATTGAACCCATGTAAATTATTTAACCGCCAACTCAGAATATATATATATCTCTACTACATATAAATCAAATATCCTTAAATCTTGAATGTTGAAAAATACTCTAAAAAAAAATTGTTGAAAAAATAAATGCTGCAAGTAATAGCTGGAATCCACATTACACATTACGTTTCAACATCTATCTTTCACTAACTCTAATCTCTCTCTCCATAAAAACCCCCTACTCCCTATCATCATCTATCTCAAAATCTGCTTTCTCCAACCAACCATACACCAACAATTTCTAAAAAAATCCCAATTGTTTCCATTTTTCGAATGGAATATTTATGGACTGCCGCCGCTATTTTTTTTCCGTCGCCCGCCAAACGAATGACCATGGTTTCGGTGGCCTCACAACAGCTACGTGTTTCACATACCTTTCTCCATAGCAAACACACCGGTCTTCTCTCACACTGTTTTTCCACCAAACCTTTTTGAAAACCATCCACCGTACTACTAATGTAAAAACCACTGCTCACACCTCATTTTCTAATAGCAACACAAAAAATCAGTCGCTCCTCCCACCACAAACCACCGCTTCTTTCACCAGAATCAACCAAAAACTACTCCTCATCCCTACAAAAAATAGCACCAGATGAGTGATAAGGAAGAAATATCTAATTGATTGTTGTTTCTTTTGATTTTTTTCAGGGTATCTCTCTCTTGCTGTAACGAATCCAAAGACACTGAGATGATTGTAGGTATATGGCTTTCGGGTAGAACATTTATGTATTGTGGTTTATTTATTTGGGAACTGTGTTTTTTTGCTATTTCATTTTTGGTTTAGCAGGTAGTTATTTGGATGAGGCGTATTAACAAATCTCTAACATAAACAAGGTATTGATTTAATTTGATATATATTGAGTATTTGTGGATTTATGTAAATTCCCAATGAGGTTTTCTTTCTATGATCTTAAGTTCTTCTCTGAACACACGTACATAGCCGATATGATGTTAGGTATCTGCTTTGCTTAGATAGGCAATCCCAAACATGAAACACCTCATAATTTATTAACAATATGTGTTATGTTCTAACTACCCCTAATCGGTTTTACGACAAAGAATGCATATGTTACTATTGTACTTAATTCCTTAAGCTCAAGTCAATAACATTATAGGATTGCCATCTTATTCTTTGCCTTCGTTCAACATGAGCCAAAAGTTGTTGACATTGATTGTTAAGAAACAAAAGTAGGTTTAAACACGCAAATACCTTCATCTTCACATTGGTGAATCGTGATGTAATTGATGTTTTAAGCTGATTTTTGTACTGGCGTTCTGTTGGGCTTACGTTTCATAAGTTCACTTTTTGTGCTTTATTTTGATATTTTTTGGCTTATATAAATTCACTATTCTCATACGGGTAATAAACTTATACAAGTTGGGAAGTTAAAAAATAAGCCAAAAAAATGGGCTTATGAAACATGAGCCAGTAAACCAAATAAGCTGTTAGCCAGCTATATAAGGCAAAAGAAACACACCCTTACTGTTTAGATGAGTTTTGGTGTATGCGCTTATTTGGAAAATTTGTTACGCATATGCTTGGCCATTTATGCGTTTAGGCTTCTTAAATGTACTAATAAAAACTATGAGTACTATTAAAGAGCATCGTCATCCTATTCTATAGACTGTATAGAACAAAAATTGCTGAGGGACAATGTATAGTACTTTAGCTGCCCAATTTTTCTCATTTTTTTCTTTCTTTCTGATGTTTGAACAACTAAAGATCCAAAAGAAGGCTGGGAGAGTATCTGAAGGATTTACAAAGCCGGGGTAATAATATAATATCAAAGAGCAAAAGGAGAACATGGTTTTCTGATGCCTGTTTGTGGGAAATTTAAAATATTTCTACACAATCGAAGGTTAGTTAAACTGAAATTGTTGGTTGACATGATCTGTTATCTTGAACATTGCGAGCTAAACCAATTAAAAACTGCATTTTTCGTGCAGTGTATAAGAAGACCAGTTGTGATTGCTGATGACAGAGGTTTAGTAATTTTGCAACACATACGGCAGACACACGGTAAAATAATAACCAACTTGTCATGTCTATGTAAAAGGTACATAGATTTGATATTCTTGCAACGTATATCAGATGAAGAGCAACATAAAAGATTTGCTTTTGTTGTGTCATCTTTCTAAGGATTAGCTTTTTTTTTTATGGATTATTAATATATCTTTTTTATTGTTCCGACATATTAGCACATGAACTCACGTTTCTGTTTGTGCAATATGGAATTTAACTCACGATGTGTTTGTGCAATATGGGACTTTAGGTAGTATTGTTTATATATATTAATTTTAAACTATGTTCTTGATGTGTTTTGGAATTCATTAAGTGGGTGTTATGTACTTGTTATTTTCTTCAATACTTATATTATGCATTTGTGGTCACAAAGTTTGATGCATTTGTGGTCACAAAGTTTGCCGCAGCGAAGCGCGGGTTTCCAAAACTTGTTAATATTTAAAAAGGGAGCACGAATTGTACAAATAATATATTTTTATCTTATATCTGTACCATATATAACAGTATACGGGTTCATGGGTTCGATCACTGGGTCAGCCTGTTTGAGTTACGGGGCATGGGTTCGATAATCGGTTTAACCCGGCCAAGTCACTAGGTTATACGTTGACCACCGAGTCAATTAACATATCGTAAATTACCTGTCGCTAGGCAACTTCAGAATCACAGGGTCGCCGATTAACGGGTCAATTAACATAACGTTAATTTTTTAAGATTTGTTGCAAAAGTTTATCAAATATTTTATGTATATTTTGTTTGTAATTTTCCTTAATATGGGTTGTTTTATTCTCTATAGATCTACCGCTCGCTGCCGCCTTGCCTTTATTGGAATCCGCGGCTACAGTTGCTGAAGCAGCTGCTGGCGTTACCATCATTTCCGAAATCTGCTTAAAAGTAAGGTATTTGCTTTATGATTTATCTGAATTGATATAAATCGATTATGATCGATTGTTTTGAAAAATATTTTCAGTTCATCATAGAGGATAACCTGAAAACTAAGAAATGTTTTTTTCTCGGACATAAACATTCGGGACAGATTGTAATACTTGAAAATGAGATATCTTTTTCTTCGATGTGACCATTTGTAGAATACCAGCTGGTGCTATCGCCAATCTTACAATGAAAGGTCTCTCATATTCTCTCATTTTTTTCATGATTCATGGACCTGATGTTCAAAAGGTTCACTATTCTATGCTTTGGACTATAAATTTAGAACTTTTGGCATGTGCAATAAGAAGTAGAATGCTGATGAGTCATTAATGATTGGTGGATTGCGTTTCATGGGTCTATGATCAAGATGCATATGCATGTAGTGGTCAATAATGCTCAGCACAGTCATTGTTAATATATTACTTGTAAATTCTGATTATCTCACGTTTACTTATATAACCTTTTATTCCAAATACATATGCAAAACTCGGGAAAAAACTCACTCATGAGTCAATTGAGTGAACTTGGGGGCAGGAGGAAACTTGATAATTTGACTATTGGCCCAGTTATTAAAGTAAGTTCTTACTTTGTTACCATTACCAGTGAAGAAGATCTTAAACTTTGAGATATCAAGATATTAAAATTTCCATCTTTCTAGGTGACAACAAAAGCTATGCTAGACCACAAGGACCAATTGCTTAAAATTATAGGATCAAAGCTACTCTGGGGTGGTAAAGAGTTGCCTAATCATTCTATTCTATCAATTTATGGTTCTATATAACCAACAACTATCTTTATTCCGCTTGAAAAAATACTGAAACCTGAGCATTACGACCTCGTTACAAAATAAATATTTGGCCCGTTTCCAAGTACCTTAACATCCACTGCAAATACTATTTCTCAAGAAACTTAACATGACTTCATATTTTGCTTTTGTTTTGTGCAGATCGTGACCGAGTAAAAAGAGTGTCAAGTACCAATGGTGTTGGAATCCCTTGAAAGAACGCATGCACATTTAACTGCTGTTGTGGTCTCTAATGATCCATTGTTTGTTCAGGTATATCAGTTGACCAAATTTGTTATATGTTTATTTTAGTCCTTGTTATGTAATTATTAACTTTAGTTCTGTTGGGCGCGACCTGTTTTCAAGGTATTTTGGGGAATACAGTAAATGGAACTACTTATACTGGACTAAGAGAAAGAACTACAAGGGCACCACAAAAATCATTGGTGGGTTGAAAGAACATCTCAGTTTTGTTATCTACTTTTTGTTTTCTAAAATTGAGACTCTATCTAACATGTTACGAATATTTGTCTCATGGAGGTTGGACCTGCTGGAGATCCAAGAGGAGCAAGAGGAACACCTAAAGCCATACAGAGAAGTCATCTATGATTTTGGTCTAGTCCCACACAAATGGCATATCCCTCCTTCTACTTGGTCAATTTAACATGACCAAAGGGTAAGAATGTCTTTCAATTTACAAGTGTGTAGAATCTTATAATCAACACTTAACAGTGATAACTCTATAATAGCTAAGCATGAAATATTTTAAATAAGCGTATTCTTGCTGTAATAGCATTTGACACTAATTGTTTATATAAAGAGAATCTTTTGTGACACAGTGTTTCATGTCAACTTACCGACCCATATGAAAGTCTCCATGTGACCCATTACATAATCCATATGGCCTGCTCATTTTGCCCCTCCCGAACACACCCATCTAATAGTATTTTTTCTGACCTTAAAATTTTACACATTACGATGTTAATTTGATCTTTTACACGTAGACACTTTTGACAAGTCGCGTTTTACAAAACAACGTGGATATGCTAAACTTATTCCCTACATAGTAACTTTGAATCCTTTAGTTTCACAACTTTACTGGGAGCCAAGGTGATTTGGTTTTGCAACTTCCATCTTGCTGTTTCAGGTAACTTTACATACTCATTTTGCCACGACCAGACACACGCATATGACATGCATAAAATTGCTAATCAATTCCAGATGTCATCAAAGATAACAAAGATTCATCAACCTATGATTGTCGTTGGTCACTGCTGAAGACACCAAACCCAAAACTTGAATATGATGTATCACTTCATAATAGATGTGGGGACGACTTTTCATTTTCTTTCATTTAGAATAGAAACTATGCATGGATGCACATCTGTTGAGAGATACTTGAATTTATAACTTATAGAACAAGTATATTGATCCTTTCAGACAAAGCTTGCACCATTAAGTGTCGTAGAAACAGGGTTACACATATCAAAAGTTCAGCATACTAACAATTAGAAACAACAAAATCATTTAACAACTAATTTTATCGCACTATTGTGAAATACCCATACAATGCTTAAGATAATTTATGGCTTCAGTCCCACAAAGCTCATATAGTAGTTATGTATACTAAACAATATCTAACGCTGACACTTGACACATTATGGATACTGAAAGCAAAATAGTATGAAAGCCTATGATCCTTTATTAATAGTTGTCACTTGTCATCACTTGCAAACATAAATCTGTAAGTCGTATGTGTAAATTTTATGTTATGTCTTATTTGTTTCTAATGTTTTTCCTTAAAAAGAATATCTTATTACTAACATTTATGCTATGGTAACAATAGCCCATTATGACTTGTTTGAGTTGTACTTCATTCTATAGTCATTGCACCTTTTAATTCAGTTAAAACAAATTACAAAGATAGTAAAATAGTTTGAAATTTAAAAGTATCGATCGCAATGCGCGACTGCACCATCTCGTTATCTTTATTACATATAGCGTTTCGTTAATTATCTGGCGCCAGGCAATTTCGCAGCTATGCGCGGGTAATCGCCTAGTATATATTAAAGGGCAAATGACACAAAAAGGCACTCAACTTAGGGTTTGTTTCCAATCAAGGTACTCAACTTTTTTTTCTTCACAAAAAGGCATTCAACTTGGTTTTTTAGCCGATTTAGGTTTTTTTGTCACTTTTCGTTAAAAAACTAACGATTATTTTTCTTATTTCTTTAAATGAATCTTTTATAAAATATGTGGGGAGTGGTTTTTACATTAATTCACTGTGATACTACCAATAAAACATATTGTATCTATCTTTCTAGGTAATGAATGTATCTAACAATACTTTAATACCAGAGATGATCATCAAAAAATGGCAACATAATCGGATCATAATAAATAGTCAAATAACAAATAGTCAAATAACACATAACACATCAATGATATCAAACAATACTCCATTACATTGACTACACGTTTTTAAATATTTAATCCACCTACTGTTAGCTACTAGTCTCTTTTAAACAAATTAGAGGCAGGTGTCATGGTACCAAACCATTATTAGAAGTCTGTGCGTACCGCGTGATTATAATGTCTGGACCATGAAGATAGGCTCATTTCTCATGATAACCTGAGTACATAATATATTTAAGTGAAATCATATTTAGACATAGAATGTAGAAACATATGTTGTAGAACTCCTCCCAAATCGTTATAAGATAAGAAAGTAGAAAACATGTAACTTTCTACAAGTTTTAGTTGAACATATCAGATTATTCTATTACTTTCGGCTATGGCAGTGGTGTTACATAAGCTAACCGTGGTAGTTAGTTTTGTCTTTTGATATCATTGATGTGTTATGTGTTACATGGCTATTTATTATGATCGTTGCCACTTTTTGATGATCATAACTGGGTATTGGAGTATTGTTATATACAATCGTTACCTAGAAAGATACAATCTGTTTCATTTGTAGTATAGTTATCAATGTTCTACCTTCGCAGTGAATTAATGTAAAAAACACTCCCTCATATTTCATAAAAGATTCATTTAAAGAAATAACAAAAATGGTCGTTAGTTTTTTAACAGAAGGTGACAAAATAACCTAAATCGGCCTAAAACCCAAGTTGAATGCCTTTTTGTGCAGAAAAAAAAGTTGAGTACCTTGATTAGAAACAAACCCTAAGTTGAGTGTATTTTTATGCCATTTGCCCTACGTTAAATGGGTCAGTTTCGAGTTATGTCTAAACGGATTATGGTTGATATAGTTAGCCTAATTATTTAAATGGGTAAGATTCAGATCGAAGTTTTCTGACCCGCCAACCAATCAACCCAAATCCACTAACCAAAACCGACCCGATTTACCACCCCTACTCTCTCAATTTAAGATGGACGATTTTTTTTTACCAATTAATCAGCATGCTGGTTAGTAAAAATCAAAGCACCAATTTCTGCGACACTTACTTTAACCATACCTACCTGTCGAACAACTTGCAACCTTTCTCCCTCCCTCTTCGACATCGTAAAAAAGTAAGTACAATTACAATTTTGATTTTATCATGTACTTTTTATTTACATAATTGTTGTGATATTTTATTAGATCATGTGGTGTTTATATATTAATGATTTAGGTGCTTTTGTTAATCAATTTAGGGCCACTGGCTTAACTTATTATATATTTTTTGAACTATTAACTTATTGCTTGTTTGTCTCCCAATGACTACTAGTAGGGTATTCGCGCGTTACGGTGGCGGGTACTCTGTAATATAATTTTTCACAAACAATATTGCTAATTTTATGCTTTCGTTATAATAGCATCCCGAAAAACGAAAATTTAATGTTTGGGTAACTCTATATAATTGGCTATGTTTGATGTGTTTCAAATTTCAATTGGTTGCATCTTGTTTAGATTGTATAACCTGAACATATTGTTGTATTTTTTAGTAATGGAGTATTTTAAAGTAATACTATATTAATTATGTGTTTTAATGATTTGTACATTAAAAGGTTGTAAACTTAGCTTTTTATCTTGTATTGCTATTATTTAAATAATATTTAATTGTAATAAAAGGTTGCATTAATTGTTATTCATAATAAAAAAGATAATATAATAATGTGTATTATTTTTTGCATTAAAGGTTGTACAACGTGCTAAGATAGTTGTATTACTTAATTTTTGTAATTAATGAAGAAAAACATTTCAATCTCTATTAAATGAAGTATAGATGTAAATAATAAGTTTTTATATATACAAAAAATACATAAAATTTAGGGCTCGAATAAGGAAAATCATCTTGGCTAAAATTTATTTATGCTATAAAAGGCTATATACAAATTCACTCTAGTATAATCCAAAAAAAAAGCTACTATACTAGTTAATGTTAGGGTTAATGGTATAATCCAAAAAAATAATAAATGCTATGTACAAATTCACTCTAGTATAATCAAAAAATTAATAAAAGCTACTATACTAGTTTAAAAAAAATCACTCTAGTATAATCCAAAGAAATAATAAAAACTACTATATTAGTTAAAAAAAATTATCAAACTTCATAATTATTCGTTTGTTGTGTTTAAAGTGTTCTTTTTCTATTTAACATACAACCTTTTAATGTTGCCTACTGTGGATATCATGGCGGTTATAATTATGTATATTTATAAATGATTATCTATTCAAATGTATCTAATTAACTTAGCTCATACTGTAAGTAGAATTTAGTATGATATAAAAGGCTATGTACAAATTCACTCTAGTATAATCCAAAAAAATTTACTCTAGTATAATCCAAAAAAAATAATAAAAGCTACTGTACTAGTTAAAAAAATTATCAAACTTCATAATTATTCGTTTGTTGTGTTTAAAGTGTTCTTTTTCTATTTAACATACAACCTTTTAATGTTGCCTACTGTGGATATCATGGCGGTTATAATTGGATATATTTATAAATGATTATCCGTTCAAATGTATCTATTTAACTTAGCTCATACTATAAGTAGAATTTAGTATGATATAAAAGGCTATGTACAAATTCACTCTAGTATAATCCAACAAAATTCACTCTACTATAATCCAAAAAAATAATAAAAGTTACTATACTAGTTAAAAAAATTATCAAAATTCATAATTATTCATTTGTTGTGTTTAAAGTGTTCTTTTTCTATTTAACATACAACCTTTTAATGTTGCCTACTGTGGATATCATGGCGGTTATAATTGGATATATTTATAAATGATTATCCGTTCAAATGTATCTAATTAACTTAGCTCATACTGTAAGTAGAATTTAGTGAGCTAGTCGGCCTAGTGGTAACATGTTGTCAGGCTGGTGACTATCATCACTAAGATATGAACCTTATTTAATAAATAGCAAGTTGTTAACATAAGGGGAAATCTTAAACCTTGAGATAGTTCAAGTTTGGTTTCTTATTAGTCTAGAGTTCATAAGGGGTAATCTTGTTCCTTTTGTTCGAAACCTT
>JANFOE010001312.1:0-5000 GCA_025667525.1 Glebionis coronaria
GGATGAAATGGCCTTGAACATTTCATTCTAATTCGGTAGCATTTTACCTCCGGTCGGTGAAGACAGTTGGACGATATTAAATATCGTACTTGTGGCAGGTAGTTTCAATAAAGAACCTCCTTGACAAGATTTCGCGGGTAAACCCGTTCTCTTTACTCGACCGTCCAAAGCAGACTGCGAACGTAAAGAGTGAATCATTTGGATAATATTATCCGCATGATTTGAAGCCGTCAATTCATGTTCCTGGAACAAGTGAAGTTCAATTAAGAACCACACCATCGTTGCTTTCCAGTTGTCACTAGCTCGATTCATATAGAATCTTGCAAGTTACCTACCAAGTGCTGTTTGATGTTAACACTAGAAGGATTTCCACTCGTCACTGTGATCAATAAAGAGTCACTCTGAGTGTTCTGGCAAGATCATATGATAATGCGTAGAGGCCTGGAACGAGTTTAAATTCATTTAAGAATTAAACCACTGTTGCTTTCCAGTTATCACAAGTTTGATTCATAAAGAACCGCACAAGTCACCTACCATGAGCTTTTTGATATTCGCTCAAGAAGGATTTCCATCTTCATTGTAAATACTTTCGTATTACTCGGATGTTCAGGCAAGATCATGAAGATTTTGCGTAGGACTCTTAAGAACTTTCTTACTTTTCACAGTGTGTGAAGAAGCAAGGAATAATGAAAGTGTGTCCTAATGAGATATTTGATGATCTCAAATGGCTCTAGACTCGATCGTGCATTTTGGATTTTTAGTGATCGGAGGCTGGAGAGGAGTGCCACCTTTTCAATACCAATTTATTCGGAGTGAATAAATCAATAGATAACGTGTTGATCTCCGTGTGATTAAAACAAATACCTTTTGAGAGATATTTGAGTTAGCTGGGAAGGGTTGTGCATTGCATCACTGGGTCCATGACGTCTTTCTTCAATATCGAGAATCATTAACAAAAATGATCTCAATAGCATATGTATTGACCCGGTTTCTGCCTAAAGTTGTAAGGAGGGCTTCTTTCTTTACACCCTTTATCTTTACAATTCTTTTTCATTCTTCAACCCCTTCAATGCTTACCAATACGTCATCACTAGCACCTTGTTGTGATTGTTCCAGTGCTAACTTAAGTACTTGGTCGGCATTCAGCTACGTTCACAATCTTTCTCCATCTTTCCTAAGGACTACTATTTCTAGCTATGGAATGTCCTTGGGAAGATTCCTCCGGTTCTAGAGAAATCATTGGACTTTAACCTATCCTACCATCCTTATGTCACCACAATCTTTACCGTTGTGAATAGAGATGTTTTGGGTAAGTGTATGTCACGATGAAATCCATTTTGAAGTGCAAATCCATTTTGCTCCCCGTTAACATATGCTACGATATTCGAAAACATTTCGCACATGTCGGGATGAGCTAACACGTTAAGTCAAACCATTTATGATTGATCATATCCCATATTAAATCACATTTTCTCCCCCATATTAAAAATATTAACCCAATCGATGTTTTTAATATCAATTGATTTAATAGCATTTTAAGAAAATTTGGGAAGAAAAATGCAAGTCCAATTATCTTCATGAATTACACAAGCTCCCCCTCAAATTAATGAGGGTGTGCTGAAACGTAAAATAAATACCTTTTAAACACAAGTGTAAGGTATTTATCACGTGCAAAGATCATATATGATAATGAATTCACAAGATTAGCAATGTACGAGGTTGGACCTGAATAATGGAGAACAGCATATGAGAGAAGCACATGGTTCTTGTTCACGAATGTTGGTCACCTCGTCACGTTCCCGAGAAAATGAATTCCCGTTGTTGAGTCAAAGCTTTCCGGTGAAATGCTTGACTTGATTATGAAAAGCGAGTTGCTATCTGAAATAATAGCAAACCATATGGAGCATGTTTTAAAATCATTTGAACTTCTGCTCGAACTTTATTTACAACCCCGTGTCATTATTGAATGACATTTCTAGGTTCGTAAATATTATCGATTCCAGAAGACATGCTCGTTTTATCAAAACATTTTTGAACACACAATTTTGAAAGATTTAGAAAAACCTTTTGAGAAATTCTCGAAAAATTGTGTTCAAAGTTTTGAAAAACAATTACTTGAGCTTAAGATGTTGAATATCTTAAAAGCGAGCTCAAGTCCGAGAAGTTGTGAACTTCCCGTTGTTAAGGATAAGTTACCATCGGCGATAAACTTTCCTTTTATCTGAAGAACGAGTCCTAAGCTGACATTTACTTAGAAGTCGTGTTCATGAGCTTGAAAACTTTGACTGTTTTAACGGAAAGCTCATGACCGAGAAAGGTTAATTTCTCGTTATGAGGAAAAGTTCTCTTATTTAAAAGATACACTTTTCCTTTCTGAGCTTAAAACTTCGAATGTTTTAAGACAAGCTCATGACCGAGAAAATTGAATTTCTCGTTATGAGGATAAGTTTATCATTAATGATAAACTTTCCTTTATTTGAAGTTCGAGTTACAGTCTGACATTTAACTGTAAGTCATTTACACGAACTTAAAACCTTTGAATGGTTTTAATGTAAGCTCGTGTCCGAGAAAATTTAATTTCTCGTTGTAAGGATAAGTTTATCATCGGCGATAAACTTTCCTTTATTTGAGGAACGGGTTACCATCTGATATTCAATGATAAACCATATACACGAGCTTAAAACCTTTGAATGGTTTTAGGGTAAGCTCGTGTCCAAGAAAACTTAATTTCTTGTTAAGAGGGTAAGTTATCGTTGCGTAGATAAACTTCCCTGTCTCTGAAGTCCGGGTCGTCGTCTGTCATTTAACGAAGAGCCATAATGCATGAGCTTAAAAACTTGGAATGTTTTTTATATATAGCTCATGCCCGAGAAAAATGAATTTCTCGTTGTTAGGATAAGTTTACCATCGGCGATAAACTTTCCTTTCTTTGAAGATCGAGTTACAGTCTGTTATGTGACTGTAAGTCCTTGTTTGCAGCTTAACCATGAATCCCCTGAGACATTTGTTTCTCTGATATCTGCTTCTTCAGCAACCAAACTCTAAGAGTGTCTTTAGTTGAACGGAATACAACGATTGGACCGCTTCGTTCTTTTGGAACATCAACTTTGGTACCTGCATTCTCATTAGGAGTTTGTATACTTTTGCATGGGTTAGAGATATCTACTTTTGAGGCACGTGGGGGTTCACAGTTGGCTTTACTTGTGTCAGAGGTGGCCTGAGGGGATGATTCACTTGTCTTAGTTGGCAAACGTTTCCTTTTATAGAAAATCTTAAGTTCAGGCTTAAGTGATGTATCATCCTTTGCAATTTCCTCCCTAGTAGACTTAGTAGAATCGGAGACTATCCTAGTTAAAGGGCACTCGTTTCCTACAATAGTGAAAGTTCTACCAGTGGGGCGCCACATTTTACCAAAGGGTTTGATTTTAGCGACCCACTGGGATTTAAGTCTAGCACGGGAGTTCACCTCATTAAGCAATTTTTTGATACAAGCATCATGATTTGCCGTAAAGACACATTTTCTACATGTTTTACAAGTAGCATATTTAATGTCCGAGTAAGATCTAGAATCCCTAGACGATTGATTGATGCTCCTAGGATTAGACATGCTACGGTTAGCAGTGTTGGGTAAACTAGAAGGCATCTGACTAGGTTTGAAATTCCTATCTCTTACATGTGTCTTTTGAATAGCTTCCCTTTGACCAGATTTATGGCAAACGTCATTTGAACTAGTTCTAGACGTGGTCTTGGTATTTTTAGGGAAACTAGAGGCAATCATATGATTTGGTCTTGCTAAAGCTGGAGTGATCACATTGGGCCTAGTTGCTGGAGTGACTGGTCTAATAAGATGAACCAAATCAACTTGGGAGACAAACCGCGGTCTCGAGGATTGTGGTCGCTCGGATCTAAATGCAGTAGGTTGTCTGACAATCGGTTGTCTGACGAACTGATTTGTAGGCGGTTTCCCCAAGATTGATGGTTTTTCAAGCTTAGTGTCCACACTAGGTCCTTTACTTTTCCTTAACTCGTTTTTCAACGCAGCTATAGCAAAAACCTTTTCCTGTACTTGGGCCTTTAAAGTCTCATTTTCTTTGAGCACGTTATCTTGGGATGCCAACTTAGATTCAAGCAGTTGAATTTGTTTCAAAAGATTATCCTTTTCAGCTTTAGAATCTAGAACAGTTTGATCCAATTTTCTTTCAAGAATAACGTTTGACTTTTCAAGTTTTTCAAAATATGTTTCAAATTTGTCCGTTTTCTTAGAAAATTCAAGTTTGGCATCCTCAAGGTCTTTAGATTGCCGAGCTACGATCGTTTCGAGCTCTTTAATCTTAGAATCAGAAGCAGTCAATGAATCAGTTATAGGAGAATTATCATGATGTTTAGCATTCTGAACAATCTCTCCCCCATTATGACTTACATCGGATGAATCAGAAGTGGTATTGCTATCACTCGTTTCCATCCCATGTTTGTCATAATTAGGTTCAGAATCCTCAATATGCGGCATATCATCAGCATATACATCATAAACCACATTACATTGTACCATGTTTGCAGGTTCTGCGTCATAAATGGGTAAGGTGTCATCAAGAGAAATCTCGTGAACATTCCCTGACGTGCCACTGGCATCATGTTGTGCTCCTGATTCTGTGCTCGTGCCATCGTTAGGCTCCAAGTTGTCAACCGTATGACCATTATCCTCTTGCATCTGCGTCATTGATTCTTGCACTCCATTAACATACACTTGCTGAAGTTGTGATCTTTGATATATCGAAGACGAGACCGATGACATGAGTTTCAAAATCGTATCACGGAAAACTCGAAGCTCGGTATGTGTATCTCGAAGAAACGATTGGCAAATCATTGAACTTTCAGGCTTGATGATATTAAATTGGAGGAAAGGCGTGAGGTGTGTCACAAGAGCCTTATATGCAAGTACCGATGCAGAGTGATGAAAGTTTCCATGGTTGAGTTGCTCGGCTAGTTGGGTCAAAGTGGTA